>SNQN01009451.1:6830-25318 GCA_008642245.1 Bassia scoparia
TAATGCAAATTTTAGGCGGACAAATATATTATAGTAAAGAACTTATATTTGAGGAACCATTACGCTATCATAATTATAAGTTTTGCCCAGAATGACGGTTGCCAAGATTTAGAGGCAGACTGATACTATTTCATAGAGCACGTTTTATGTTATTATGGATATGCATAAGTTGTGACGTTAGATGTGCAAAAGGTGGAGAGAGTATGTTGTAACTATTCCAGAGAACTTGAGTATATGAGAGTTTCTCATATGGTTGCTAAAACGCAATAAAATTTAGGGCACTGAATCTTACAAATTATAAAGAAAGGCCCCTTCTTTTTCAATCATATAATAGAGAGAAATCATATTTCGTAACAGCACATAAGTTTAAGGAGAATTTAATATGATATATTGATTCGAGAGATTTATATTTAAAATGGAGAAGTAATCTTTGTACACAAAAGCAGAAATTTAGATGCGCCAAGAAGTGTGGATGCAGACAGAGTACGATTCCAAACCGATTTGATGTAGGAAATAGTGTAGTATACAAAGAAAGAACTGAGAATGTAGATATATATATTCTTTCTGTCTTATCTTAGCACCGAACAGCGATGCATAGATATGGGGTGAGGACCGAAATGTGAGCGAGGCAACAATTCAGGGCAGTAGCTCGGGGTGGTTGCTGGAAGCGACGTGTGCAGCCACAAGTGTCCTTTGGCTACTGTGGCGTGCAACGCAAAAGTGATCTATAACTTTGGACTCTTCGAACTGAGGATGGGGCGGAGCTAGTTAATTAGCAGACTACAACTGCGGGACTCCGGTAGAGGCAGTTCAGGTGTTGGATTCATAATGTGCCCGTGGTCATTCTGTTCTACTATAGATTCATCGAGACAGTCATTTATAGAGAATAGCCACAATAAAACTTGTAAATACAACAATAAGAGACTAGTTGCAGGGGTCTCATTGCAAAGATGATTATATTTCGAGGGTTTTGTGAAAACAACTGATTTAGCAAATAGAAGTTATAGTCAATCTAGGTAAGATTCTTATTAGTTCGATAAATAGACTGAAAGTTCTGAAGGGAAGATGTCATGTGTATATTGTATTAACATGGAAGCATAGATCACAAGCAGGTGAGGAAACATAGTTAATTATTCTATGTTATTGCTGATACATGAACACAAATAATGAGTGACGTATATAGCAAAATTCAATATATTTAATTAGCTGAGTCCTCATAAAAAATATATTTAAACTAGAATGTTAGAATAAAGTAAGCTTGTACTTTACTAAAGAAATGGGATTACATCAGTTCGCGAGAACAGTAAGAGTGTTAGAAGAGGGTGGTGCAATGGAGAGAGAACAGGTACGAGACACTACACGCTTGTAATACCTTTTTCGGGGTGGGTGAATATAGAGAATGATAAATAGTAGAAAGACTTCATGGAAGTGATAGACGAACTGATATGAGCTGAAATATGGATTGGTTGAACATTTAGACACCGGAGCAATCTTTCTGCTCGGCGTACTTCACTTGGAAAAAAAAAAGTTGTGCACATCGATTACTTTGAGCATGCAATTCATATTGCTTAGATGACTCCTTCGAATTGTTATTGGCTTCCCTCCTAACTTGTGAGCACGACATCACAAATGCTCGTTGTATTGAATAAAGATCATAAGACGATGTGGAGAGTAGACAGTTAACAGAGAGAATGGTAAAGAAGGAAACAATGAAATGAGAAGCATAAGACAAAAACATGTTAGAGAGTATGTTTTTAATGTGATAAGCGCTTGAAGTGTTGCAAGTCTTTGATGTGTGTGAATATCAAAGTAGGAAAACTCAAATGTATGATGATTATACATGTAGAACTCATAGCATTACTTCTAACATACTGATTTAAAAAATTTTCATTCTCTAGTGACTGTGTCACTTCCTCATTTATACTTATTTTTAATATCATGCATTAGAGTGGTTAGCTTGATGTAGATTCTTAGATTATAAAGTAATCGGAGCCACCAAAAAGGGAACTTAGGTCATATAAGCATATGGATCCACGGCTTCGCCAAAAAAATGTTACTTGTGTACGGTTCGGATGTGTTCTGGAATTTACCGTCATCCTTTTAGGGTGATAGAGAATTACTATTATCTCCAGACAGTTTCAGGACCAAATCTCTAAGCGTAGCTACACTCTAATGTTTTTACGTTTTCATGATTTTTTTTTAACGGGACTCAAGTCGGCACGTATGGACTCATTGACCACAATCGTTCTTGGATCATTAATTTATCATACGAACTAGTGGACTATTTATGGCAATTTGCGAAATTGTCCGGAGACCTCATTTCGATGATTGTATAATCACAGCTTTTTATTTCACTCCTCATTTAGCAAATACTTCATATTTCCAAACTTAAACAACAGATTTAGCAAATAGAGTATATGTCCAAATTCTAGGGTAAGATATCTTATTAGTCATAAATATCCACTGAATGAATCTTCTCAAATCATTCATGTAATTGACCAAACATCCACAGGAGACAACTACAGTTAAATAAATTCATTCTATTCAACTATAAAACCATGAACCAACCAAATAATGATGACGATAATAGCCAAAAATTCAATATAATTTTAAATTAACACATACAACCTCAAAAAAATAAATTAAACCTTAGAATTTAGAATAATTAGCTGAACTTACTAAAGAAGAAAAATCACTTCAATAGAGCGACGTAAGAGTGTATTAGAGTATTATGCATGGCTCTAAAGTAAAAGAGAGTCTTAGAGTAATACCTTTTTAACGTTGATGACAACAATTGACCCTACCTGAGCTGAAATAGGTAAAATAGAACCGAGAATATTTTACTGCATGCAAGTAATTCACCTTGGAAAAAAAAAGTTGTGCAAATCGATTACTTTTGAGCATGCAATTCATATTGCTTCAGATGACCTCCTTCCGCAAGTTATTTAAGGCTTCCCCAACTTGTGGAGCTGACTCACAATGCTCAGTTACATACTGCAGCGTCAGTAGCAATAGGAGTTAAAGAGGAAAAAAATGATAACGAACAAAAACAGCTTAGTAAAAATTATACATAAAACTTATCTTTGAAGTCATAATGTTGTAATTTGCAAAGAGGAAAACAAAAATAGCTTAGTTAACATGTACTCTTACATCCTATCATCTGATTTCAAAAAATTTCATTCTCTTAGTGACTCGGTGTCACTTACCTCCATTTATACTTAATTTTTAATATCAATGCATTAGAGTGGTTAGCCTGATGTCATGATTCTTTAGATTACTAAAGTAATCGAGAGCCCAAAAAAATAGGGAAATTAGGTCATTAAACCATATGGATCCACGCTTTTCGGCCAAAAAAACATATCTTAGTGACCCGGTTCGGATTTGTCTCGAATTTCCGTCACACCTTTTAGGTCATGAGAAATTACTACTCCAACAGTTTCGGACCCAAATTCTAAGCGTGCTACCTCCTACAATTGTTTTTACGTTTTCTCGATTTTTCTTTTACGGGACTCAAAAGTCCGCCGTATGGACTCATTTGGACCACAAATCGTTCTTGGATCCATTATATTATCATACGAACCTATGGTACAAATTTTGGCAATTTTTGCGAAAATTGTCCGGAGACCTCATTTCGATGATGTATAATCCACGCTTTTCGGCCAAAAAAACATGTCTCGGTGACCCGGCTCGAATTTGTCCAGAATTTCCGTCACACCATTTAGGTCATGATAAATGACTACTCCAACAGTTTCGGACCCCAATTCTAAGCGTGCTACCTACTACGACTATTTCGACGTTTTCTCGATTTTTCTTTGACGGGACTCAAAATTTTGCCGTTTGGACTCATTTGGACCCCAAATCGTTCTTGGACCCATTATATTATCATACGAACCTATGGTACAAATTTTGGCAATTTTTTCGAAAATTGTCCGGAGACCTCATTTCGATGATGTATAATCCACGCTTTTCGGCCAAAAAAACATGTCTCGGTGACTCGGCTAGAATTTGTCCAGAATTTCCGTCACACCTTTTAGTTCATGAGAAATGAATACTCCAACAGTTTCGGAACCCAATTCTAAGCGTGCTACCTACTACGACTATTTCGACGTTTTCTCGATTTTTCTTTGACGGGACTCAAAAGTCCGCCGTTTGGACTCATTTCGACCCCAAATCGTTCTTGGACCCATTTATTATCATACGAACCTATGGTACAACTTTTGGCAATTTTTTTGAAAATTGTCCGGAGACATCATTTCGATGATGTATAATCCACGCTTTTCGGCCAAAAAAACATTTATCGATCACCCGTCTCGTATTTGTCCAGAATTTCCGTCACACCTTTTAGATCATGATAAATGACTACTCCAACACTTTCGGACCCAAATTCTAAGCGTTCTACTTCCTACGACTGTTTCGACGTTTTCATGATTTTTCTTTGACGGGATTCAAATGTCCGCCGTTTGGACTCATTTGGACCCCAAATCGTTCTTGGACCCATTATATTATCATACAAACCTATGGTACAAATCTTGGCATTTTTTTCGAAAATTGTCCGGAGACCACATTTCGATGATGTATAATCCACGCTTTTCGGCCAAAAAACATGACTCGGTGACTCGGCTCGAATTTGTCTAGAATTTCCGTCACACCTTTTAGGTCGACAGTTTCGGACCTAAATTCTAAGCGTGCTACATCCAACGACTGTTTCGACTTTTTCTCGATTTATGTTTGACGGGACTCAAAATTCCGCCGTTTGGAGTCATTTGGCCCCCAAATTGTTCTTGGACACATTATATTATCATACGAACCTATGGTACAAATTTTGGCATTTTTTTTCGAAAAATTATCCGGAGACCTCTTTTCGATTATCTATCCACGCTTTTCGGCCAAAAAAACATATCTTAGTGACCCGGCTCGGATTTGTCTCGAATTTCCATCACACCTTTTAGGTCATGAGAAATGACTACTCCAATAGTTTCGGACCCAAATTCTAAGCGTGCTACCTCCTACAATTGTTTTTACGTTTTCTCGATTTTTCTTTTACGGGACTCAAAATTCCGCCGTTTGGACTCTTTTTGACCCCAAATCGTTCTTGGACCCATTATATTATCATACGAACCTATGGTATAAATTTTGGCAATTTTTCCAAAATTTGTCCGGAGACCTCATTTCGATGATGTATAATCCACGCTTTTCGTCCAAAAAAACATGTCTCGGTGTCCCGGCTCGAATTTGTCCAGAATTTCCGTTACACCTTTTAGGTCATGAGAAGTGACTATGTCGACAGTTTCGGACCCAAATTCTAAGCGTGCAACGTCCTACGACTGTTTCGACTTTTTCTCGATTTTTCTTTGACGGGACTCAAAAGTCCGCCGTTTGGAGTCATTTGGACCCCAAATTGTTCTTGGACACATTATATTATCATACGAACCTATGGTACAAATTTTGGCATTTTTTTCGAAAAATTATCCGGAGTCCTCATTTCGATTATGTATCCACGCTTTTCGGCCAAAAAAACATGTCTCGGTGACCGGGCTCGAATTTGTCCAGAATTTCCGTCACACCTTTTAGGTCATGAGAAATGACTACTCCAACAGTTTCGGACCCAAATTCTAAACGTGCTACCTAGGGATGCAAGTGGGGCGGGTCAAGTAGGAGACCCGCCCCATCCCCGCCCCAACGGGGCGGGGATGGGTCCAACTTTGACGGGGATGGGGCGGGGATGGGGATGAAAATTGTACCCACCGCGGGGATGGGGATGGGGATGGTTTTTTGGCTACCTCCGCCCCATCCCCGCCCCGCCCCGCATTTTTAAAATTAATAATTGAATTTTTATTTTTTTGGTTACTAATTGAAAATTTTATTTATATTTTTATTTTTTGGACCTTATTATATCTGTATTGTGAGTTAGTTTTTTTTTTGCCTTGTTTGTGTTATTTGGGCCTTTGAATTGTTTGTGTTATTTGGACCTTTGAATTGTTTGTGTTATTTGGCCTTGTGGGGATTTCATGGGTCTTAGGTGGGGATTTTGGCGGGTAGTGGGGCGGGGAATACGGGTATGAGGTGGGTATGGAGACCCACCTGGGTCATGGGGCGGGGATAGTTCAATATATGTCCCCGCCGGGGCGGGGATGGGGATAAAAGAAATATCCGCCGCGGGGATGGGTACGGGGATGGGGATTCCATAAGTAGGTGGGGATGGGGATAGGAATTGCAATATCCGCCCCGCCCCGCCCCGTTTGCATCCCTAGTGCTACCTCCTACGACTGTTTTTACGTTTTCTCGATTTTTCTTTGACGGGACTCAAAAGTCCGCCGTTTGGACTCATTTGGACACCGAATCGTTCTTACACCCATTATATTATCATACGAACCTATGGTACAAATTTTGGCAATTTTTCCGAAAATTGTCCGGAGACCTCATTTCGATGATGTATAATCCACGCTTTTCGGCCAAAAAAACATGTCTCGGTGACCCGGCTCGAATTTGTCCAGAATTTCCGTCACACCTTTTAGAAAATGAGAAATGACTACTCCAACAGTTTCGGACCCAAATTCTAAGCGTGCTACCTCCTACGACTGTTGCAACGTTTTCTCGATTTTTCTTTGACGGGACTCAAAAGTCCGCCGTATGGACTCATTTGGACCCCAAATCGTTCTTGGATCCATTATATTATCATACGAACCTATGGTACAAATTTTGGCAATTTTTCGAAAATTGTCCGGAGACCTCATTTCGATGATGTATAATCCACGCTTTTCGGCCAAAAAAACATGTCTCGGTGACCCGGCTCGAATTTGTCCAGAATTTCCGTCACACCATTTAGGTCATGATAAATGACTACTCCAACAGTTTCGGACCCAATTCTAAGCGTGCTACCTACTACGACTATTTCGACGTTTTCTCGAATTTTCTTTGACGGGACTCAAAAGTCCGCCGTTTGGACTCATTTCGACCCCAAATCGTTCTTGGACCCATTTATTATCATACGAACCTATGGTACAACTTTTGGCAATTTTTTTGAAAATTGTCCGGAGACATCATTTCGATGATGTATAATCCACGCTTTTCGGCCAAAAAAACATTTATCGATCACCCGTCTCGTATTTGTCCAGAATTTCCGTCACACCTTTTAGATCATGATAAATGACTACTCCAACACTTTCGGACCCAAATTCTAAGCGTTCTACTTCCTACGACTGTTTCGACGTTTTCATGATTTTTCTTTGACGGGATTCAAATGTCCGCCGTTTGGACTCATTTGGACCCCAAATCGTTCTTGGACCCATTATATTATCATACAAACCTATGGTACAAATCTCCGGCATTTTTTTCGAAAATTGTCCGGAGACCACATTTCGATGATGTATAATCCACGCTTTTCGGCCAAAAAACATGACTCGGTGACTCGGCTCGAATTTGTCTAGAATTTCCGTCACACCTTTTAGGTCGACAGTTTCGGACCTAAACTCTAAGCGTGCTACATCCAACGACTGTTTCGACTTTTTCTCGATTTATGTTTAACGGGACTCAAAATTCCGCCGTTTGGACTCATTTGGCCCCCAAATCGTTCCTGGACCCATTATATTATTGTACGAACCTATGTTACAAATTTTGGCAATTTTTTCGAAAATTATCCGGAGACCTCATTTCGATTATGTATCCACGCTTTTCGGCCAAAAAAACATATCTTAGTGACCCGGCTCGGATTTGTCTCGAATTTCCGTCACACCTTTTAGGTCATGAGAAATGACTACTCCAACAGTTTCGGACCCAAATTCTAAGCGTGCTACCTCCTACAATTGTTTTTACGTTTTCTCGATTTTTCTTTTACGGGACTCAAAATTCCGCCGTTTGGACTCTTTTTGACCCCAAATCGTTCTTGGACCCATAATATTATCATACGAACCTATGGTATAAATTTTGGCAATTTTTCCAAAATTTGTCCGGAGACCTCATTTCGATGATGTATAATCCACGCTGTTCGTCCAAAAAAACATGTCTCGATGACTCGGCTCAAATTTGTCCAGAATTTCCGTCACACCTTTTAGTTCATGAGAAATGAATACTCCAACAGTTTCGGAACCCAATTCTAAGCGTGCTACCTACTACGACTATTTCGACGTTTTCTCGAATTTTCTTTGACGGGACTCAAAAGTCCGCCGTTTGGACTCATTTCGACCCCAAATCGTTCTTGGACCCATTTATTATCATACGAACCTATGGTACAACTTTTGGCAATTTTTTTGAAAATTGTCCGGAGACATCATTTCGATGATGTATAATCCACGCTTTTCGGCCAAAAAAACATTTATCGATCACCCGTCTCGTATTTGTCCAGAATTTCCGTCACACCTTTTAGATCATGATAAATGACTACTCCAACACTTTCGGACCCAAATTCTAAGCGTTCTACTTCCTACGACTGTTTCGACGTTTTCATGATTTTTCTTTGACGGGATTCAAATGTCCGCCGTTTGGACTCATTTGGACCCCAAATCGTTCTTGGACCCATTATATTATCATACAAACCTATGGTACAAATCTCCGGCATTTTTTTCGAAAATTGTCCGGAGACCACATTTCGATGATGTATAATCCACGCTTTTCGGCCAAAAAACATGACTCGGTGACTCGGCTCGAATTTGTCTAGAATTTCCGTCACACCTTTTAGGTCGACAGTTTCGGACCTAAACTCTAAGCGTGCTACATCCAACGACTGTTTCGACTTTTTCTCGATTTATGTTTAACGGGACTCAAAATTCCGCCGTTTGGACTCATTTGGCCCCCAAATCGTTCCTGGACCCATTATATTATTGTACGAACCTATGTTACAAATTTTGGCAATTTTTTCGAAAATTATCCGGAGACCTCATTTCGATTATGTATCCACGCTTTTCGGCCAAAAAAACATATCTTAGTGACCCGGCTCGGATTTGTCTCGAATTTCCGTCACACCTTTTAGGTCATGAGAAATGACTACTCCAACAGTTTCGGACCCAAATTCTAAGCGTGCTACCTCCTACAATTGTTTTTACGTTTTCTCGATTTTTCTTTTACGGGACTCAAAATTCCGCCGTTTGGACTCTTTTTGACCCCAAATCGTTCTTGGACCCATAATATTATCATACGAACCTATGGTATAAATTTTGGCAATTTTTCCAAAATTTGTCCGGAGACCTCATTTCGATGATGTATAATCCACGCTGTTCGTCCAAAAAAACATGTCTCGATGACTCGGCTCAAATTTGTCCAGAATTTCCGTCACACCTTTTAGTTCATGAGAAATGAATACTCCAACAGTTTCGGAACCCAATTCTAAGCGTGCTACCTACTACGACTATTTCGACGTTTTCTCGATTTTTCTTTGACGGGACTCAAAAGTCCGCCGTTTGGACTCATTTCGACCCCAAATCGTTCTTGGACCCATTTATTATCATACGAACCTATGGTACAACTTTTGGCAATTTTTTTGAAAATTGTCCGGAGACATCATTTCGATGATGTATAATCCACGCTTTTCGGCCAAAAAAACATTTATCGATCACCCGTCTCGTATTTGTCCAGAATTTCCGTCACACCTTTTAGATCATGATAAATGACTACTCCAACACTTTCGGACCCAAATTCTAAGCGTTCTACTTCCTACGACTGTTTCGACGTTTTCATGATTTTTCTTTGACGGGATTCAAATGTCCGCCGTTTGGACTCATTTGGACCCCAAATCGTTCTTGGACCCATTATATTATCATACAAACCTATGGTACAAATCTTGGCATTTTTTTCGAAAATTGTCCGGAGACCACATTTCGATGATGTATAATCCACGCTTTTCGGCCAAAAAACATGACTCGGTGACTCGGCTCGAATTTGTCTAGAATTTCCGTCACACCTTTTAGGTCGACAGTTTCGGACCTAAACTCTAAGCGTGCTACATCCAACGACTGTTTCGACTTTTTCTCGATTTATGTTTAACGGGACTCAAAATTCCGCCGTTTGGACTCATTTGGCCCCCAAATCGTTCCTGGACCCATTATATTATCATACGAACCTATGGAACAAATTTTGGCAATTTTTTCGAAAATTATCCGGAGACCTCATTTTGATTATGTATCCACGCTTTTCGGCCAAAAAAACATATCTTAGTGACCCGGCTCGGATTTGTCTCGAATTTCCGTCACACCTTTTAGGTCATGAGAAATGACTACTCCAACAGTTTCGGACCCAAATTCTAAGCGTGCTACCTCCTACAATTGTTTTTACGTTTTCTCGATTTTTCTTTTACGGGACTCAAAATTCCGCCGTTTGGACTCTTTTTGACCCCAAATCGTTCTTGGACCCATTATATTATCATACGAACCTATGGTATAAATTTTGGCAATTTTTCCAAAATTTGTCCGGAGACCTCATTTCGATGATGTATAATCCACGCTGTTCGTCCAAAAAAACATGTCTCGGTGTCCCGCTCGAATTTGTCCAGAATTTCCGTTACACCTTTTAGGTCATGAGAAGTGACTATGTCGACAGTTTCGGACCCAAATTCTAAGCGTGCAACGTCCTACGACTGTTTCGACTTTTTCTCGATTTTTCTTTGACGGGACTCAAAAGTCCGCCGTTTGGAGTCATTTGGACCCCAAATTGTTCTTGGACACATTATATTATCATACGAACCTATGGTACAAATTTTGGCATTTTTTTCGAAAAATTATCCGGAGTCCTCATTTCGATTATGTATCCACGCTTTTCGGCCAAAAAAACATGTCTCGGTGACCGGGCTCGAATTTGTCCAGAATTTCCGTCACACCTTTTAGGTCATGAGAAATGACTACTCCAACAGTTTCGGACCCAAATTCTAAGCGTGCTACCTCCTACGTGTTTTTACGTTTTCTCGATTTTTCTTTGACGGGACTCAAAAGTCCGCCGTTTGGACTCATTTGGACACCGAATCGTTCTTACACCCATTATATTATCATACGAACCTATGGTACAAATTTTGGCAATTTTTCCGAAAATTGTCCGGAGACCTCATTTCGATGATGTATAATCCACGCTTTTCGGCCAAAAAAACATGTCTCGGTGACCCGGCTCGAATTTGTCCAGAATTTCCGTTACACCTTTTAGGTCATGAGAAGTGACTATGTCGACAGTTTCGGACCCAAATTCTAAGCGTGCAACGTCCTACGACTGTTTCGACTTTTTCTCGATTTTTCTTTGACGGGACTCAAAAGTCCGCCGTTTGGAGTCATTTGGACCCCAAATTGTTCTTGGACACATTATATTATCATACGAACCTATGGTACAAATTTTGGCATTTTTTTCGAAAAATTATCCGGAGTCCTCATTTCGATTATGTATCCACGCTTTTCGGCCAAAAAAACATGTCTCGGTGACCGGGCTCGAATTTGTCCAGAATTTCCGTCACACCTTTTAGGTCATGAGAAATGACTACTCCAACAGTTTCGGACCCAAATTCTAAACGTGCTACCTCCTACGACTGTTTTTACGTTTTCTCGATTTTTCTTTGACGGGACTCAAAAGTCCGCCGTTTGGACTCATTTGGACACCGAATCGTTCTTACACCCATTATATTATCATACGAACCTATGGTACAAATTTTGGCAATTTTTCCGAAAATTGTCCGGAGACCTCATTTCGATGATGTATAATCCACGCTTTTCGGCCAAAAAAACATGTCTCGGTGACCCGGCTCGAATTTGTCCAGAATTTCCGTCACACCTTTTAGAAAATGAGAAACGACTACTCCAACAGTTTCGGACCCAAATTCTAAGCGTGCTACCTCCTACGACTGTTGCAACGTTTTCTCGATTTTTCTTTGACGGGACTCAAAAGTCCGCCGTATGGACTCATTTGGACCACAAATCGTTCTTGGATCCATTATATTATCATACGAACCTATGGTACAAATTTTGGCAATTTTTGCGAAAATTGTCCGGAGACCTCATTTCGATGATGTATAATCCACGCTTTTCGGCAAAAAAAACATGTCTCGGTGACCCGGCTCGAATTTGTCCAGAATTTCCGTCACACCTTTTAGGTCATGAGAAATGACTACTCCAACAGTTTCGGACCCAAATTCTAAGCGTGCTACCTCCTACGACTGTTTCGACGTTTTCTCGATTTTTCTTTGACGGGACTCAAAAGTCCGCCGTTTGGACTCATTTGGACCCCAAATCGTTCTTGGACCCATTATATTATCATACGAACCTATGGTACAAATTTTGGCAATTTTTTCGAAAATTATCCAGAGACCTCATTTCGATGATGTATAATCCACGCTTTTCGGCCAAAAAAACATGTCTCGGTGACTCGGCTCGAATTTGTCCAGAATTTCCGTCACACCTTTTAGGTCATGAGAAATGACTACTCCAACAGTTTCGGACCCAAATTCTAAGCGTGCTACCTCCTACGACTATTTCGACGTTTTCTCGATTTTTCTTTGACGGGACTCAAAAGTCCGCCGTTTGGACTCATTTGGACCCCAAATCGTTCTTGGACCCATTATATTATCATACGAACCTATGGTACAAATTTTGGCAATTTTTTTGAAAATTGTCCGGAGACCTCATTTCGATGATGTATAATCCACGCTTTTCGGCCAGAAAAACATTTATCGATCACCCGTCTCGTATTTGTCCAGAATTTCCGTCACACCTTTTAGATCATGATAAATGACTACTCCAACACTTTCGGACCCAAATTCTAAGCGTTCTACTTCCTACGA
Organism: Bassia scoparia; assembly: GCA_008642245.1. Classification (NCBI taxonomy): domain Eukaryota; kingdom Viridiplantae; phylum Streptophyta; class Magnoliopsida; order Caryophyllales; family Amaranthaceae; genus Bassia; species Bassia scoparia. The sequence goes on from SNQN01009451.1 coordinate 19,573, forward strand.
CTGTTTCGACGTTTTCATGATTTTTCTTTGACGGGATTCAAATGTCCGCCGTTTGGACTCATTTGGACCCCAAATCGTTCTTGGACCCATTATATTATCATACAAACCTATGGTACAAATCTTGGCATTTTTTTCGAAAATTGTCCGGAGACCACATTTCGATGATGTATAATCCACGCTTTTCGGCCAAAAAACATGACTCGGTGACTCGGCTCGAATTTGTCTAGAATTTCCGTCACACCTTTTAGGTCGACAGTTTCGGACCTAAATTCTAAGCGTGCTACATCCAACGACTGTTTCAACTTTTTCTCGATTTATGTTTGACGGGACTCAAAATTCCGCCGTTTGGACTCATTTGGCCCCCAAATCGTTCCTGGACCCATTATATTATTGTACGAACCTATGTTACAAATTTTGGCAATTTTTTCGAAAATTATCCGGAGACCTCATTTCGATTATGTATCCACGCTTTTCGACCAAAAAAACATATCTTAGTGACCCGGCTCGAATTTGTCTCGAATTTCCGTCACACCTTTTAGGTCTTGAGAAATGACTACTCCAACAGTTTCGGACCCAAATTCTAAGCGTGCTACCTCCTACAATTGTTTTTACGTTTTCTCAATTTTTCTTTTACGGGACTCAAAATTCCGCCGTTTGGACTCTTTTTGACCCCAAATCGTTCTTGGACCCATTATATTATCATACGAACCTATGGTATAAATTTTGGCAATTTTTTCCAAAATTTGTCCGGAGACCTCATTTCGATGATGTATAATCCACGCTGTTCGTCCAAAAAAACATGTCTCAGTGTCCCGGGTCGAATTTGTCCAAATTTCCGTTACACCTTTTAGGTCATGAGAAGTGACTATGTCGACAGTTTCGGACCCAAATTCTAAGCGTGCAACGTCCTACGACTGTTTCGACTTTTTCTCGATTTTTCTTTGACGGGACTCAAAAGTCCGCCGTTTGGAGTCATTTGGACCCCAAATTGTTCTTGGACACATTATATTATCATACGAACCTATGGTACAAATTTTGGCATTTTTTTCGAAAAATTATCCGGAGTCCTCATTTCGATTATGTATCCACGCTTTTCGGCCAAAAAAACATGTCTCGGTGACCGGGCTCGAATTTGTCCAGAATTTCCGTCACACCTTTTAGGTCATGAGAAATGACTACTCCAACAGTTTCGGACCCAAATTCTAAACGTGCTACCTCCTACGACTGTTTTTACGTTTTCTCGATTTTTCTTTGACGGGACTCAAAAGTCCGCCGTTTGGACTCATTTGGACACCGAATCGTTCTTACACCCATTATATTATCATACGAACCTATGGTACAAATTTTGGCAATTTTTCTTAAAATTGTCCGGAGACCTCATTTCGATGATGTATAATCCACGCTTTTCGGCCAAAAAAACATGTCTCGGTGACCCGGCTCGAATTTGTCCAGAATTTCCGTCACACCTTTTAGGTCATGAGAAATGACTACTCCAACAGTTTCGGACCCAAATTCTAAACGTGCTACCTCCTACGACTGTTTTTACGTTTTCTCGATTTTTCTTTGACGGGACTCAAAAGTCCGCCGTTTGGACTCATTTGGACACCGAATCGTTCTTAACCCATTATATTATCATACGAACCTATGGTACAAATTTTGGCAATTTTTCCGAAAATTGTCCGGAGACCTCATTTCGATGATGTATAATCCACGCTTTTCGGCCAAAAAAACATGTCTCGGAGACCCGGCTCGAATTTGTCCAGAATTTCCGTCACACCTTTTAGAAAATGAGAAATGACTACTCCAACAGTTTCGGACCCAAATTCTAAGCGTGCTACCTCCTACGACTGTTGCAACGTTTTCTCGATTTTTCTTTGACAGGACTCAAAAGTCAGCCGTATGGACTCATTTGGACCACAAATCGTTCTTGGATCCATTATATTATCATACGAACCTATGGTACAAATTTTGGCAATTTTTGCGAAAATTGTCCGGAGACCTCATTTCGATGATGTATAATCCACGCTTTTCGGCCAAAAAAACATGTCTCGGTGACCCGGCTCGAATTTGTCCAGAATTTCCGTCACACCATTTAGGTCATGATAAATGACTACTCCAACAGTTTCGGACCCCAATTCTAAGCGTGCTACCTACTACGACTATTTCGACGTTTTCTCGATTTTTCTTTGACGGGACTCAAAATTTTGCCGTTTGGACTCATTTGGACCCCAAATCGTTCTTGGACCCATTTATTATCATACGAACCTATGGTACAAATTTTGGCAATTTTTTCGAAAATTATCCAGAGACCTCATTTCGATGATGTATAATCCACGCTTTTCGGCCAAAAAAACATGTCTCGGTGACTCGTCTCGAATTTGTCCAGAATTTCCGTCACACCTTTTAGGTCATGAGAAAAGAATACTCCAACAGTTTCGGAACCCAATTCTAAGCGTGCTACCTACTACGACTATTTCGACGTTTTCTCGATTTTTCTTTGACGGGACTCAAAAGTCCGCCGTTTGGACTCATTTCGACCCCAAATCGTTCTTGGACCCATTTATTATCATACGAACCTATGGTACAACTTTTGGCAATTTTTTTGAAAATTGTCCGGAGACATCATTTCGATGATGTATAATCCACGCTTTTCGGCCAAAAAAACATTTATCGATCACCCGTCTCGTATTTGTCCAGAATTTCCGTCACACCTTTTAGATCATGATAAATGACTACTCCAACACTTTCGGACCCAAATTCTAAGCGTTCTACTTCCTACGACTGTTTCGACGTTTTCATGATTTTTCTTTGACGGGATTCAAATGTCCGCCGTTTGGACTCATTTGGACCCCAAATCGTTCTTGGACCCATTATATTATCATACAAACCTATGGTACAAATCTTGGCATTTTTTTCGAAAATTGTCCGGAGACCACATTTCGATGATGTATAATCCACGCTTTTCGGCCAAAAAACATGACTCGGTGACTCGGCTCGAATTTGTCTAGAATTTCCGTCACACCTTTTAGGTCGACAGTTTCGGACCTAAATTCTAAGCGTGCTACATCCAACGACTGTTTCAACTTTTTCTCGATTTATGTTTGACGGGACTCAAAATTCCGCCGTTTGGACTCATTTGGCCCCCAAATCGTTCCTGGACCCATTATATTATTGTACGAACCTATGTTACAAATTTTGGCAATTTTTTCGAAAATTATCCGGAGACCTCATTTCGATTATGTATCCACGCTTTTCGACCAAAAAAACATATCTTAGTGACCCGGCTCGAATTTGTCTCGAATTTCCGTCACACCTTTTAGGTCTTGAGAAATGACTACTCCAACAGTTTCGGACCCAAATTCTAAGCGTGCTACCTCCTACAATTGTTTTTACGTTTTCTCAATTTTTCTTTTACGGGACTCAAAATTCCGCCGTTTGGACTCTTTTTGACCCCAAATCGTTCTTGGACCCATTATATTATCATACGAACCTATGGTATAAATTTTGGCAATTTTTTCCAAAATTTGTCCGGAGACCTCATTTCGATGATGTATAATCCACGCTGTTCGTCCAAAAAAACATGTCTCAGTGTCCCGGGTCGAATTTGTCCAAAATTTCCGTTACACCTTTTAGGTCATGAGAAGTGACTATGTCGACAGTTTCGGACCCAAATTCTAAGCGTGCAACGTCCTACGACTGTTTCGACTTTTTCTCGATTTTTCTTTGACGGGACTCAAAAGTCCGCCGTTTGGAGTCATTTGGACCCCAAATTGTTCTTGGACACATTATATTATCATACGAACCTATGGTACAAATTTTGGCATTTTTTTCGAAAAATTATCCGGAGTCCTCATTTCGATTATGTATCCACGCTTTTCGGCCAAAAAAACATGTCTCGGTGACCGGGCTCGAATTTGTCCAGAATTTCCGTCACACCTTTTAGGTCATGAGAAATGACTACTCCAACAGTTTCGGACCCAAATTCTAAACGTGCTACCTCATACGACTGTTTTTACGTTTTCTCGATTTTTCTTTGACGGGACTCAAAAGTCCGCCGTTTGGACTCATTTGGACACCGAATCGTTCTTACACCCATTATATTATCATACGAACCTATGGTACAAATTTTGGCAATTTTTCTTAAAATTGTCCGGAGACCTCATTTCGATGATGTATAATCCACGCTTTTCGGCCAAAAAAACATGTCTCGGTGACCCGGCTCGAATTTGTCCATAATTTCCGTCACACCTTTTAGAAAATGAGAAATGACTACTCCAACAGTTTCGGACCCAAATTCTAAACGTGCTACCTCCTACGACTGTTTTTACGTTTTCTCGATTTTTCTTTGACGGGACTCAAAAGTCCGCCGTTTGGACTCATTTGGACACCGAGTCGTTCTTAAACCCATTATATTATCATACGAACCTATGGTACAAATTTTGGCAATTTTTCCGAAAATTGTCCGGAGACCTCATTTCGATGATGTATAATCCACGCTTTTCGGCCAAAAAAACATGTCTCGGAGACCCGGCTCGAATTTGTCCAGAATTTCCGTCACACCTTTTAGAAAATGAGAAATGACTACTCCAACAGTTTCGGACCCAAATTCTAAGCGTGCTACCTCCTACGACTGTTGCAACGTTTTCTCGATTTTTCTTTGACAGGACTCAAAAGTCAGCCGTATGGACTCATTTGGACCCCAAATCGTTCTTGGACCCATTATATTATCATACGAACCTATGGTACAAATTTTGGCAATTTTTCGAAAATTGTCCGGAGACCTCATTTCGATGATGTATAATCCACGCTTTTCGGCCAAAAAAACATGTCTCGGTGACCCGGCTCGAATTTGTCCAGAATTTCCGTCACACCATTTAGGTCATGATAAATGAGTACTCCAACAGTTTCGGACCCCAATTCTAAGCGTGCTACCTACTACGACTATTTCGACGTTTTCTCGATTTTTCTTTGACGGGACTCAAAATTTTGCCGTTTGGACTCATTTGGACCCCAAATCGTTCTTGGACCCATTTATTATCATACGAACCTATGGTACAAATTTTGGCAATTTTTTCGAAAATTATCCAGAGACCTCATTTCGATGATGTATAATCCACGCTTTTCGGCCAAAAAAACATGTCTCGGTGACTCGTCTCGAATTTGTCCAGAATTTCCGTCACACCTTTTAGGTCATGAGAAAAGAATACTCCAACAGTTTCGGAACCCAATTCTAAGCGTGCTACCTACTACGACTATTTCGACGTTTTCTCCATTTTTCTTTGACGGGACTCAAAAGTCCGCCGTTTGGACTCATTTCGACCCCAAATCGTTCTTGGACCCATTTATTATCATACGAACCTATGGTACAACTTTTGGCAATTTTTTTGAAAATTGTCCGGAGACATCATTTCGATGATGTATAATCCACGCTTTTCGGCCAAAAAAACATTTATCGATCACCCGTCTCGTATTTGTCCAGAATTTCCGTCACACCTTTTAGATCATGATAAATGACTACTCCAACACTTTCGGACCCAAATTCTAAGCGTTCTACTTCCTACGACTGTTTCGACGTTTTCATGATTTTTCTTTGACGGGATTCAAATGTCCGCCGTTTGGACTCATTTGGACCCCAAATCGTTCTTGGACCCATTATATTATCATACAAACCTATGGTACAAATCTTGGCATTTTTTTCGAAAATTGTCCGGAGACCACATTTCGATGATGTATAATCCACGCTTTT
>SNQN01009452.1:0-14351 GCA_008642245.1 Bassia scoparia
AACATCAACACCTCCAACACTCGAACCAATTGACATATCAGGCAGCTGTTTTAAATTCACATAAAAATCCCTCACACCAGACACATTTGCAGCAGAACAATCAAACAAGGACATCCAACCTTGGTATTCAATCAAACTCTTGTATTCAGACAAAGCAGGCACATTCAAATAACCATCCTCAACTCGACATCTAGATAACACTACTCTAGCACTTAAGTCAGTAGAACCAGTGAAGGGAGATTCTACAGACTTACCTTTGACAGAGCAAGGTGGTTTGATTGCCTTTATCTTAGTTCCCCTTTCAAAACCAGTTGATTGTTCTTCTTCTTCCTTCTTCACTTCCTTCTTTACTGCAGAACGGAGTCTCCCTCTGACTGAGAGCTCCACCATAGGTACCCCTTCCTTTTGACCAGTAATTTGAACCTCCTCTTCTCCAGTAACAACCTTCTCGAACTCCTGGTTTAAATCCTCTTGTGTCTCGTGCATCTGTTCCCCCTGAGAGCATGCTGGTTCCTTGATGGTGGAACCACCAGCCTCAGTTGGATTTGCATGAGGCACAATTTCCTTAGAGTTGAGTTTAGATGTTTTTGGTGGTGATGGTGTTTTCTGAAGTGGATTTGGGTTAGCATTTGTGGGGGTGGAAGTTTTTGAAGAATCAGTGGGAGGTAAATCGATTGTCTTTATCTCGGGTTGTTGAGGGTTAGGGTTCACTTTAGTGACCCTCTGAGATTGTGAGGAATCACTGGATTGACCCCTTCCTCTTCCTTTCCTACTACTTGTGTTTGATTTTCTTCCCATATTTGATCGAGGATGAAGATGAACAGTAACTTGATGAACAGTACTTTCAAATTTTGAATTTTGTTGTCAGAAAACAGAGCACTTAGAAGAAAGAGTGTAGAGTGATGAAGAGTTGTGAGCTGCAGAAAGAGGTTAGCACAAGTATATATAGTGAAGTGTATCATCAATGAAACAAGAGGTAACGGCTAAATTTTGAAATTTAATTTGCAATGATCACATTCCATAAATATCTCAACCGACTCTAATTTTGGCATGTGTAATATATGCCTTGATCTTCAAGCCAAAAATAACTAAAGTAGGATAAATTTCTTTCCAAAAAGAAAAATATCCTAAGTAATTTTTCAAAAGATATAAAAATATCAATCGAAAAACATATCAGAGCTGGTCTGCTGTTTCCCCTTGCTGGTACCTGTACAGAACCATTTCATTCTGTTTTTGTGAATTAATGTTCAACTGACTGCTTTCTTGCAACAATGGCTTTCAACCTTTTTGAGGAATCAAACCATCTACACAACACCTGAAGGATTTCGACATAGGTATATACACACACACACACACAATACAAAAGAAATATTTCTAGCCAATCATTAGGGAAAAGTATAGAAGCCATGTCACCAGAACCTACTTAACCTATGACACTAAAAGAAAAACCTAAAACCTAACTAAGCCTAAAAGGACTCTTAATCTACAGAAAGACTCACGGCACAGATGTTTTGTGAAGATGTCTGCAATTTGATCTTCACTTTTACAGAACAACATCTCCACTAAACCTTTCTCAACATTTCTCTTAAAAAGTGGTGTCTGATCTCAATGTGTTTGGTTTTAGAGTGCTGAACTGGGTTCTTAGAAATGTTTATAGCACTCGTGTTGTCACAGAAGATTGGAACACTATTGTATTCAACACCAAAATCTTTCAGCTGGTTCCTTATCCACAACAGTTGAGAACAGCATGAAGCTGCAGCAATGTATTCTAATTCAGCTGTGGATAAGGCCACTGAATTCTGCTTTCTTAGATCCCCATGATATTAGACAAGAGCCAAGAAAATGTGCCATACCTGATGTGGTCTTCCTATCAACAAGGAAACCAACATAATCTGCATCTGTGTACCCAATCAGATCAATTGAGCTACCTTCGGGGTACCACAAGCACAGATTGGTGTTCCCATAAGATACCTAAGTATCCTTCTAACTGCCTTCAAATTAGACTCTGTTGGATTGCTTTGAAACCTAGCACACAAACCAATAGAAAACACAATGTCAAGTCTACTGGCTATTAGATAAAGCAGGGACCCAATCATCCCTCTATACAGTGAGGCTTGAACATTTGTTCCCTTCAAATCAGCTTCAAGTTTTGTAGATGTAGGAACAGGTGTATCATAAGCCTTGCTGTTCTCCATGCCAAACTTTTTCAGTAACTCTTTCAAGTACTTTTGCTGATGGATCATGATTCCATCAACTGTTTGCTTTATCTGCAGACCAAGGAAGAAACTTAATTCCCCCATCATGCTCATTTCGAATTCACTCTGCATAAGATTAGCAAACTCATCACATAGCACCTGATTAGTAGCACCAAATAAAATATCATCAACATAAATTTGTACTATAATCAAGTGGTTCCCCTGGTTCTGATAAACAAGGTTTTGTCCACTGTTCCCCTTTTGTAATCATTCTTCATCAAGAAGTTGGACAATCGTTCATACCAAGCCCTTGGTGCTTGCTTTAATCCATACAAGGCTTTGTCCAACTTGTACACATGTTGGGGGAACAGCTTGTCCTCAAAACCAGGAGGTTGCTCAACATATACCTCTTCTTTCAAGTATCCATTTAAGAAGGCAGTCTTCACATCCATTTGAAACAACTTCATATTCATGTGAGCAGCATAAGCAATTAATATTCTAATGGCCTCTAATCTAGCTACAGGTGCAAAGGTTTCATCATAATCTATTCCTTCTTGTTGATTGTAACCTTGCACAACTAGCCTTGCTTTGTTTCTGACTATGGTACCTAGGTCATCCAATTTGTTTCTGAAGACCAATTTCGTACCAATAACTAACCTTTCCTTAGGTCTAGGTACAAGATGCCAAACTTCATTTTTTGAAACTGATTTAACTCATCTTGCATTGCTAGTACCCAATCAGGATCAGTTAAGGCCATTTTATAGTCAGTTGGCTCTACACTAGACATGAATGAATAGAAAGCACAAAAGTTTTGGTAAACACTTTTCTTGTTTGAATCCCTTTGTTTATGTTGCTAATGATTTGAACAGGAGGATGAGAAGAACTGTACTTAAATCATTTTGTGCTTTCTCATTTGTTTGGGAACCAGCAGGATCAATAATCTCTTCCTCTTTCGAGGGACCAGAAGGATTTTCATTCGTGCTGTTTCCCCTTACCTCTCTTTCCTCAAGTTCAGGAGTTGTATCATTGTTATTTGTCTGATTATCTGTTCCCCCTGAACTTCTTACCTGTCCATCACTTGGGGAACCATCAGGTCCTGGTTCCCTATCTGTATCCTCTTCATCTTCTTCTCTAGGCTCTCCACCATAATGTTCTGGTGGACCAGTAGGTGAGCCTAAGTTAGCTTGCTCTTCATTCGGAGAACCAGCAGCATGGTTCCCAGTGAACTCCAGGAGTCCAATAATCTCATCAGGTTCAACCTGTGGAATCTCAGAAGACATGTTAAATTCATCAAAAACAACATGAACACTCTCCTCAACACACAGAGTTCTTTTAAAGACTCTATATGCTTTACTTTGAGAAGAGTATCCAAGAAATATTCCCTCATCACTCCTAGGGTCAAATTTATCAAGCTGGTTCTTCCCATTGTTATGTACATAGCATTTGCATCCAAAGATACGAAAGTATACAATATTGTGTTTTCTGCCCTTTAGGAGTTCATAAGGGGTTTTCTTTAGTTTAGGTCTAATAAGTCCTCTGTTTAGTATATAGCAAGCAGTGTCAACAGCTTCACCCCAGAAACTCTTAGGGAGACCACTTTCAATAAGCATTGTTCTGGCCATATCCTCAAGAGTTCTATTCTTCCTTTCAACAACACCATTTTGTTGAGGTGTTCTAGGGGCTGAGAAGTTGTGACTAATACCATGCTCCCTACAATAACCAATAAAGTAAGCATTTTCAAATTCAGTACCATGGTCTGGTCTTACCGAGACCAGCTTGTGAGAAAGCTGGTTCATTCTCCACCTGTTTCACTAGAGTAACCCACTCATCGAATGTTTCATCTTTTGAGTGAAGCATTATCACCCAAGTGTACCTGGAAAAGTCATCAACAATAACACAGACATATCTATGACCTCTTCGACTTTGAACTCTCATGGGACCACACAAGTCAATGTGTAAAAGTTCGAAGGGTCTGTTGGTACTTAAAACAGTTTTAGGCTTAAAAGAGATTTTGACATGTTTCCCTTTGACACATTCTGAACAAACTTTATCCGCCTCATACTTGATGTTAGGAAGACCTACCACCAAGTCTTGAGACTTAAGTTTATTCAGTAATGTTAGGCTCGCATGTCCAAACCTCTTATGCCAAATCCATTGGTTATTATCTGAAATAGCTCTCAAACAGACAGACTTATCTTGAGGAATTTGTCCAGGAATGTAATGTAAACATCATGTCTCCTGGTTCCCTCACATATAAGCTCACCTGTTTGTGAGTCGACTATGTGACATAGGTTGGCTTGAAACTCAACTCTATTACCTTTGTCACACAGTTGTGAAATGCTCAAAAGATTATGTTGCAAGCCTTCAACATAATATACATCATCAATTGCATTCGAAAGTGTCTTACCTACCTTACCTAAACCAGTGATGGTTCCCTTGCTGTTATCTCCAAAGGTGACACTTCCTCCATCAAAGGCTACTAGTGAGAGAAATTGCTCTTTATCCCCGGACATATGTCTTGAGCATCCACTGTCCAAATACCAATAGGTACTTCTCTTCACTTTAGCCTGTAAGAACAAATCAAACATTAGTTTTAGGAACCCAAACTTTCTTGGGTCCCTTTTCCACAACATTTGCATCTGTTGGTCTTTTCTTTTCCAGACCAATTTCACATGTTTATTGTTCTTATTCACACTATTTCTTCTAGCTGGACACTCATGAATCTTGTGTCCATTCATACCACAATGATAACAAACATGCATGTCCTTAGACATAACATACTTACCTCTTTGAAATTCCCTGATCCATGTGGTTTCCTTGGGAGACCAGTTAGTCCTGGTTCCTCGTCTATTATAACCAAGACCAACTTTCCCTTGGTTACCTCGATTTGATGTCAATATCCCTAAGGTTTCCTGTGCAATCAGTAGTTTACTTACATGTCTATGACTCTCATGCAATTCCTTTTCTCTTGCTTCAAGATTCTCAATTAACAACTTGTTCTTTTCTTTTAAAACAACAGTATCACCTTTTAAAGATTCAAGTTGTAAATTGAGATTCAAGATCATACTATCCATAGACATGTTAGTAATAATTGGCTGCTTACCCTTTTTCAATTGATAAATCTCAGCATGCAGGTCACATATCTTTCCATCATATTCAACTATCAATTCATTGACTTCTTCGTTGGTACCTGCTGGGGGAACAGTATAGTGTGCAGCTTTGAGTAAAGCATTCTCTTTGTAAAGATCTTCTAAGTTGCTAGCCATTATTTAAAAGGCTTTCAACAAAGAAGTTTTGCTACAAAAGGTTGCTTTTCCTATAGCTACTGAAAAATCAAGAGACTCACTTGAGATTGATAAGTCTCTGGGGAGCCAGGAGGTCAGATGTTCTTCACCATCAACTGGATAGTTTTGTTTAGAGGAACTGGCCTTTTCTAGTTCCACCCTGCACTTGTACAATTCAACCTCAAGTTCTGCCACTTGATCTTTTAATTCATGGCAAACTTCTTCAAGGTGATCACAATTGGCAATAGCAACTTCACATTCAGTACGATTTTCTTTAAATTCTCTTTTGCCAGTTATGTAAGTTTCACCTAGTTTGTAGCATTCATCTAATTAAGAATCTATACAAGCAAGCATATTATCTCTATCGTACTCATGCATACCTTGCCTAACTTGTTCTAAGTTTACCTTATGTTCATGCAGCACATCCTTCTTGGCCATCAAGCATTTTTCAAATGTGCTGGTTCCCCCTCTGGTTCCGGAATCAGTGTTGTTTCCCTTGATGTTTGCAAAGGCAGTCATGCAAACACTAGGGTTAGGTGATTCTTCATCCTCATCAGATCCTGAGTCAGAATCACCCCACATTGATGCTATCATAGCATTTTTGAAAGCTCGCTTTTCTCCAGACTTGGACTGTTTGTCCTTTCACTTAGGACAATCTCTAATTAGATGTCCCTTCTCTCCACATTTGAAGCACCCTACAGAAGATGAGTTAGTCTTTCTGAAATTTTTACCTTTGAAGTTCTTCCTCTGATCTCGGAGTGTTCTTTCAAACCTTTGGCAATCATGTCAATCTCAGCTTCATCCTCTTCTACTGTTCCATTAAGGGCTATACCTCTGGCTGGTTCCTTCTCAGACTTTGAGTCAATCAATAATTCATGAGTCATGAGGGAACCAATCAGCTATTCCAGAGACAAAGTAGACAAGTCTTTGGCTTCATAGATAGCAGTGATCTTGCTGTCCATGCATCTGTTAAACTGCGCAATACTTTTCTCACAAGATCCTCATCAGAAAAACTTTTGCCAAGGGATCTAAGATCATTGATTATTGTCATGAATCTACGAAAACAATCATTGATCTTTTCACCCTTGTTCATTGCAAACAATTCATATTTAGACATAAGTAAATCAATTTTGGATCTTTTTACCTCACTGGTTCCCTCATAAGCAAGATCAAGAGTATCCCAAATTTCTTTTGCACTACTGCATCCAGAAATTCGATTATACTCTGTCTCACCTATGGCTTGTTGTAATATGGACATTGCTTTTGCATTCTTCTCAAGTAATTTGTAATCAGCAGTCACCAATTCACTGTCTTTCTTTGGAGTCTTGTTTCCTTCAGAGTCAGTCTTCATGATTGTGTTAGGACCATTTTTGACTACAAGCCAACACTCATAATCAATCCCCATAATCACATTCTTGATCCTGTTCTTCCACCATGCATAGTTGCTTCCGTTGAACTTTGGTGTCTTGCTATCATAACCGATGGCACCTAACTCTTGAGTACTCATACTTGACTTCTCTAGATGTTACTCTTGTAAGAAGCCTTGGCTCTGATACCTATTGAAGGTTATGTGATATTCAAGAGGGGGGTGAATTGAGTATAATTATCTATTACCAATTTTTTGAGGAACCAGTTGGGCTGGTTCCTGTAAGCAGCGGGATACAAATAAAACAATAAAGAACACACAAGATTTAACGAGGTTCACCCAACTCTAGGCTACGTCCTCCTACCCTATGTTCTTTTATTAATCTACTCCGAAAAAAAAATAACACACTCACTCTACTATTTCCCTACTCCGAGAACCAGCACACCCCACACTCAACTCTTAATGTGCACTCGACTCACCCTCGTAAGTCCAATTTGTGTTTAACTCACAAACACTCACCAGGCCTTCAACCCCTCTGTTGAATGCCTTTACAATGACAACCTTTTCTCTCTTTTGATTTACTTCTAACAAGCTAATAAGAGAAATAATAAAGCTCGACTAATGCTCTTATGTATGACTCAAAGTAAAGTTCTTGTGCTTTGTGTTTTTCTTTTAAAATATAAAACTCTTATTGATCCGTGGAGAGATATGTAGAATTAGAAGTATAGATGAGTATATATATGTTTGTTGACCTTAACCCTAGTTTCCTTAAATCTCTACTTGCCGAGCAAGGCAAGATGAGATTTATGGAAAGTATTTATCTTGTTCGATTTTAATCTTTTAAGGAAATAATCGAACAAGATATATACTCCTAGGTTTAAGGCAACAACCATATTCTCATCTATATTTCCAGCTGCAAACTTTATTTTCAAAATATATCTTTTACAAAATATTTTAGAAAAATTCTTTTTCAAAACCGCAGCCATAATTCCACTCAAGGACACAGGTGGTTCCCCAGCCTGGTTCCCTAATTGAGTATGTTATTAATTCTGTTCCATTCTTCACTAGTACAAAAAAGGTCAAAAGCTACGCCTAATTAAGGCTCAAAAGCTGCGGTTTTTGAACCGCAGCTTTTGAAGCCGCAGCTTTTGAGAAAAATAAACAAAAGCTGCGGTTATAAAACCGCAGCATTTAATGGGTCAAATGCTGCGGTTTTGCCTTAAAAACCGCAGCTTTTGTGTACAAAAGCTGCGGTTTTTAAGGCAAAACCGCAGCATTTGACCCATTAAATGCTGCGGTTTTGTCTTAAAAACCGCAGCTTTTGCTGCAAAATTTATTTTTTTTTTTACGAAATTTTTTTTAAAGCAACGTTATTTTTTTACCCTATTTTTTTTATTGTTATTATCTTGTATATTTTCAATAGTCAGTGTGAATAATTTTTTTATAAGAATATAAACTAAAATTTGAAGGAATAATAGAAATGTAAAAAAATACAGAACAAACTTCATAATTCATATATATTAAAAATGTAAACAAAATGTACAAATTAATTGGTAATTACATAGAGTATTACAAGCTGCCAAAAAAAACATAGAGTATTACAACTATACAGTAACATTACAAGGAAAAAACATGTTCCTGCAACAAATAAGATTCAACTCATAAATCAGCAGTCCTTCGACTCAAAATCAGCAACCCTTCAACTCATAAATCAGATTCGAAAATCAACCCATGGACTCATAATCTGTACTGTATCTGCAACAAATAAAAAAAAGATAAATCAGATTCAAAAATCAAACAAAAATCATGAATAAATCCATATCTCATAATATAACAATTAAGTCGAATATATGGAAGAAAATTCCAGAACTTAAAAAAAACCCAAAAAAACGAGATTCAAAAACCTAAAAAACTAACAGAATAATAAATTGAAAATCGAAACAAAATCCAACAAAACTAATCAACAAACCCAGATCTCGCAAATATAAAACAGAAAAAAAATCGGAAAAAACAAAAATTAAAATAAAAAACACAGAAATTTTGTTTCAAAAACACAGAATTTTTTTTACAAAAACGAAAAGCCCTCGAAAATTTAAAAACAAAAGGCCAAAAAACCAGAAAAACAAGATCTAAAATGCATGTAAAGAAGATTTGAGTTGGACGATTTTAAATTTTGATGATGCAGAAATCGTGATGTTTCTGATAAATATTCGCATCGTTCAACTTAATGCACTAAACGACCTTCGAGTGCTTACCTGGTATGATCACTTCTAACAAATACTCACATACAGTCACAAATTCTAGATCAAATCAAAACTTTAATTCAAACAACGCCAATATCAAACCAATGCAATGCCAACCCATCTGCAACTACAATGAGGAGTAGCCTTGCTAAGATATTAAATAAAGAAACATAACAAAACAAGCAATCACTTTAACAAACACATATATTACCAATCACTTTTCAATTCGATTTATAAAACAAATCTTTCAAATAATGATAGCAAATACGAATCACATTAACCAAATAATTTAATTTTACTTTATTAAAAAACAATCAAAACTGAAATTTAACAAAATTATATGAAATTTATAGCCAAACCTGCGAGATAATCGAACAAAGATTCAAACTTGGAGAGGTTGAAGCTTGAAACATCGATTGAAGCGCAAATTGGTCTGGTGCTTTTCGAGTAGCGGCATACAAAAATGGCAACGAGCAACTACAATAACAAGATCTAAAAACAAAAGGCAACGACGAGATTGATGACATGCAGCGACGGCGGTTGAGGAAAGAGCGAAGATGCATCAATAAACGAGCAGCAACGAGATTCGAAATCCCAAAAATACCAGAATTTAAAAAAAATTGAAAATCGAAAAAACAATCCAGATCTTGCAATTAGGTTTAGGGCTTTCGGTTTATAAAATAGCAGCAATCGAAAAAATCAAAAAAACAATCCAGATAAAATAGGGCTTTCGGTTTAGGGCTTGCAATCGAAAAAATCAAAAAAACAATCCAGATAAAATAGCAGCAACGGGACAGAGAGCTTAAGAGAGAAGAGGGAGTAGGAGAAGAGGGAGAAAGAGAGGCGGAAGAAATGAGGAGGAGAGAGAGTAGAGTTTAGGGCTTTAGGTTTATAAAGGCCTGATATTGGGCCGAGATAGTGAGCAGGCCATATGGATCATCACGAGCGTGTTTTTGGTTTAATATTAAGACCCAAATGCTGCGGTTTTTAACAAAACCGCAGCTTTTGTGATTTTTCCAATTTTTTTTTTGCTCTAGTATGGGTTAAAAGCTGCGGTTATTGTAAAAACCGCAGCTTTTGACTCTTAAAAGCTGCGGTTTTTAAAAAACCGCAGCTTTTGAGGCGCAGCTTTTGACCTTTTTTGTACTAGTGCTTGTACCAGAATTCATACCATAACTCAAAACACATATAAGCACTTAAACCATCACAATTGAGTCACACTACAGAGCATATTACATGAATTCCTAGATTTAAACTTTTAAGAGTATTTCTTCTATTCTTCATGTAATCTTCAAGACTTTGAATTCTTCCTTTGAATACTTCAATTTTGAGCACACTTCTTTTTTCGAATGTCTTTGAAAGGCTTCACACTTCAAGTCTTGGAATCATCCTATTACTGCACATGTAACGTGGTTAAAGTGCAATAAAAGGTATATGACTGTTTTTCAGCATAACAGTCAAGGAAACAGCTCTTACTGATTCTGTACCAGTATATGAGCTTTGTATGTATTCAGTTGTTCCCTGTAACAAACAAGTTAGTTTCAATGCATATACAATAAGTATTAACTTGTCTGGGGAAACAAGTATCCTATAGCAGCTGGTTCCCAAAACCAACTATATTCACAATTAAGTATCCTGTTTCCTGTATTGGTTTGTCATCATTCAAAACCTAAGGGACCCAACCACTTGGATCACACTGTTCCGAGTGGATTGAAGGTTGGTTATGGTCCACTCTTGACCACAATCTTCAAAAGCATTAATGTGCCTTTGGAAGGCTATGGGAAGGTATCATTGAAGAAGGACCATCTTATCCAACCGTCCACACTACATGCACTGAATTTGTGGGTATGGGATGGTTACACTGAGTGGTACACTGAAATTTTAAAGAAGGAGGAAGAAAAGACTAAGAAGAAGGAGGAAGAGGCAAGGATGGTGGAAGATAAATCACCGCTGAGGAAGAGTCAAAGACTTCTCTCCAAGGTCCACATTGATCTTGAAGCTGAAGATGAGAAGGAAGGAGGGTTTGATATGCTAGTTCCTATGGAATCCAGGAAGATTTTGAAGGAACCGGTTGAGAAGCAATTGACTCTTGAAAGCCAGCTGAATGAGGTGCAGGAAACCTTAAGTTCCTTTGTGGAGGCATCGGAGAAGCGTCACACTGAGCTTCTTGAATTGCTCTGAGCACACAAGGTTCCTGGGGAAACTGAACCAATTGTTCCTGTTGAGAAAGGAACTGAGAATGATGAGTCAGCAGTTGGTTCTGAGAAGGAAAAGGAAGCTACTAATCAGGATGGTTCTCCTGCTCAAGTTCCTGATGCAGCAACCCTCGACCCTTAGCCTGCCTGTTCCTAACACCTCTTCTAGCAAGTGTTCCCCTCTGATTGATTAACTTATTATGGATGTAGTTTTATTTTGGCTTCTGGGTTTCTTGACTTTTGTCATCTTTTGTTAACTTTGTTATTCTAATAATATTTTCACTTTTCTTAGTAATGGGTAGTGAATCTTTTCCTTGTTTTTAATTCATTTCTTATTTTCGGAACATATTTGCGCATCAACTTTGTTTATGATTCTTAAATGCATCTTGATGGCTAATATTACTAGATTCCTGCTTGAGCTAATTGCCTTGTTTCAGAAACAGGATTTCTACCATTATAAAAGAAATAGTGGTGTTGTGATCAGAAAGTTCCAAAAGGAACTAAGTAATGAGTTTTGATGATGTCAAAAGGGGGAAAAGAATGGCAAACGATGCAAAACAATTCAATCCATATTCCATTAGTAAAAATTCTATCAAACTCAATTACAAAATTCCTTTTAGGTAATTTTTTTTTTTTGAAAAGCAACAATTGGACGAGATTCAAACTTGTTTGTTATATGAAAACGTGAAAACCAAAATAAAAGGGTACATTTTACATTTTAAGGGTACATACAAGCAGTAAAGGGGTAAACAAGGCTTTCAGCTACTGTTGATGAACAGTACACGTGTACCCCTTTAAACCTTCAATGTACCTCAAATTGAAATACAAGTACATGGATAGATTAAATCGTGACCGTCCATCTCCAAATCCTACGGTCAAGATTAGTGTATATATATATATATATATATAGGAATAGGATCATGTGAAAACACAAATCTTAGGTGAAAACTAAAAACTTTTAATCTTGACCGTAGGATTTGGAGATGGACGGTCACGATTTAATCTATCCATGTACTTGTATTTCAATTTGGGGTACATTGAAGGTTTAAAGGGGTACACGTGTACTGTTCATCAACAGTAGCTGAAAGCCTTGTTTACCCCTTTACTGCTTGTATGTACCCTTAAAATGTAAAATGTACCCTTTTATTTTGGTTTTCACGTTTTCATATAACAAATAAGTTTGAATCTCGTCCAATTGTTGCTTTTCAAAAAAAAAAGTGGAGTTTTTCTTAGGTGTAAGGTGGTTTACAGGCCTAATATAAAAGTGGAGTTTTTCTTCCTCTGGCCAAGGAAGTTTTTCTTGTTGAAATTATCTATCATTCTCTTTGATTCGTTTAAATTGCTTTAAATTCCGCTAGAAGTTCCACAAAGCAATTCACCCCCCCCCTCTTGCAGTGTTCCAATAGAACAACATTGACCCCATAAGCAACACTCTTGCTTAAAGTCAATCTAATCACTCCTAGTGCTTGTCTATCTAGCACTCTCCAATCCTCCTTCTTCATACTGTTCGACTTCTTACAATCGAGAGATAGATGTAGACCCTTTTGATACAAATATTCCTCTATTTGCATTTTCCAAAAGCCAAAGTCTTTACCATCAAACTTCTAAATTTGCAACTTACTATCTTCCAAGTTTAGTCTCAAGGTTTAACAATCAAGGTCTCAAAAATATAATCCAATAATTTAAACCTCAAACACCTAAAACACCAAAATTGAGATCTATCAATCACAAACTAAAAATTGAGCTCAAATCTAGCTACAAACCACCAAATTCGACACTTCAGCTCTGATACCAATTGTTACAGCTCAGATGAACTAACACAAGTTCATGATCAACCCAGAACTCAAGCTAAATCAACATGCAAGTTTTAACAACTATCAAGATGGCAAGCAAGAACATGATCCAGCATATGAAGTAATTAAAGAGTAAAAAAGATAGAATTATTGTGTGCAACCCGAGAAACGGCAAAAAAAACCCACCCTTTCACTATTATTATATTGATAAAGAATAAAACAAGTACAACAAGCTCCAATTGCGTACAATTGCAAAGCTTCACTATAATCTTATGCTTAAACAAAGAGTTTTGAGGTTTTGAGAATTACAAATACTTATTTCAGTGTTTTTTGAATGTGATCCCTTTAAAATGAAGGAGAGAGAAGCATTCTATAGTCCCATCGCCAAATCGCAAAACAAAGCAAACCTGGTCGCAAGGCATGCTCGAGTCACGCATTCCTTCCAAAGCCAAATGCGCGAGTCGCGCATATCCATGCGTAACTCGCGAATATCAACACCTGCACCGAAACTCCTTTGCATCTTGGACTCAATGCACGACACAAGCCTCGAGATGCGTGACCTACACATATTTTGCAAAACCTGTAGAACTTGCTTCTTCCTTGCTTCTTCAACTTTCTACCATCGCCAAACTTCAACCTTTCATGGAGATGATCAAACAATCTTCTACCTAAGTAGGATTTTGCAAGACATTGAAACTAGGTATACCAATGCTAAAAAATGGTGTTTGAGTTTGTATGATYCTTCCGTCAAGCTTAATCACTACTTRATGGCTTTCTCCATTGAGGTTATATCACCCATCGACTTGTTCAAATATCTTTTGAATCACCCCTTTATAAAAGGAAGGTTGTGTAAGTGGAGTATGAATTTATGTCAGTTTGAGCTACAATATGTCCCTCAGAAGGCTGTGAAAGATCAGGCTTTAACATATTTCTTGGCTGATCATCCCCTCAGATAGTGTTGAGGTTCGAGAGGAGGGACCTTGGTAGTTGTTTGTTTATGGGACTAGTTGAATTAATTCAGGCGAGAGTTGGGATAGTGATGATTTTACCAAAAGGTGCAAAGACAAAAGTGGCAGTGACTTTCTTAGACTTGTGCACAAATAACAGGGCAATATTTGAGACTTTGMTTATAGGTGTCAAAACCTTGAAGGATATGRGTGTCATTAATGTCCATGATTTTGGAGATTCTCAATYGGTTGTATCACAGTTTAGTGGAGAATATAGAGGAATCTCCCCTCTAGTTCTAATGATCAATACAACTTTGTGAGAGTTAAT
>SNQN01009453.1:7064-18484 GCA_008642245.1 Bassia scoparia
ACGGTTCCTACTGGTTCCACGAGTACATGGACTTTATCATATCAACTATTCTCTGCATATAGACAAGTTAGTTTTGATAGAATCCAATCATGTATAATGTCAAGGGAAACTTGATCAATACAGTTAGTCAACAACTATTTTCACACTTGCATCAACTGTTCCTGTTTCAGTGTTTGTCAAAAGAGAGCATTGATTTGTCAAAGTCTTCAACAGAAGGGTTGAAGGCTGGGTGAGTGTTTGTGAGTTCAAATATAGAGACTTATGAGTGTAAGAAAGCACATTCGTAGTAGAGTGTGGGGTTTACTGGTTCCTGGAGTAGGGAAATAGTAGGTTAGCATGTTTCCTTTTTTTTCGAATTAGATTAATAAGAGAACATAGGATAAGAGGACGTAAGCTAGAGTTGGATGAACCTCGTTAAATATTGTGTCTTCTTTACTGCTTTACTTTACATTTCGCAGTGATAGGAACCAGCAAAACCGGTTCCTCACATAACTGATAAAAAACGAAAATTTACGTTGAGTATCAAACACTCAATTCACCCCCCTCTTGAGTACTACCAAACCTTGTAAGTAGCTTCAAACCTTGAAAATATCTTGTTAACGGTGACGTGATTAATGCACTGGGGGTTTTTATGCATTAGTGAATTCGTGCATTGTCTTTGAATCTTCGTTCCATATGAAATTCAAAATGGAATCGTGCATTCCTTTGGCCATTTGGTTTCACTATGGAGAAGAAGTGCTTTTACTCACCCTTTGGTTGTCGCTTTGCTTGTCCTTATTCTTAATGGCTAATGGATAGGAGGATAGTGCATTCTCCTTGGTCGTGATTGTGTTGACTAGCTGTGAGCCCCCTAAGGGCTGTTTACTTTCATGGAAAACTTTCGTTTTTAGCCGTTATGCTACCCACTTGTCTTCTAAGCCCTTATTTTATTCTGTTTGTAGCATGACGACTTGGAGAGCAAAGAAAGTGTCTAGCTCTCATAATCTATGGAGAGTCATGACTAGGATAGCTCAGAGCTGTGTTGCTATCCTGAAAACCTCATCTCTATTCGTCCGAAGAATGGAAGGTTATGCATCCTTAGCTTGCCTTGATTCTTTGTTTTAATTTGTTTTATTTGCTAACTTGTCGTCTCTTGTATAGTGTGACTACATAATCCATTCGTTTAAGACTCCCAAGGCAGTGGAAGACATCTACTTTGCCAAGTTCTTTGAGAGCCGTCCCGGAGTGTGGCACATCTTGAGCTAGTGCGGCTTTCTTGACTTCATTCTTAGTATGCCAAACCAGTCGTATTCAACTGCGCCACCAACACCTTCTTTGTTTGGTTTGATGGAGTGGTTTTGGGACACCACTAACATCTTTCATTTTCGCTAGGGGGAAATGACTATGACCTCCTATGACTTTGCTATACCGATAGGACTTGCTCTCACCAGCAGGTATTTTCCTATGGATGACGATATAAAGACCTATGACCCTCGTCTAGTTGACTGGCTAGGGCCGGTAGCCTCGAGGTTGCGGGTAAGAGTGAGTGACAATAGAGCACCATTGAGCGTGCTTGTAGTCTGCGCTTCCTTGCTTCTCTAGAGGACCTTTCGGAGATCTCCTCCTTTGATTGGGGCGGAATAGGCTATATATGTTTACTTAAAACATTTCATGCGATCGTGTTGGCGTCAATTCGATGGCAGTGTGATCCCCGTACTTACTGGATATTGGAGGATACTCGAGGTGATCGATTTTTGTTCTACCTTTCCTGTTGTTGTCTTTGCTTTATCTGCAATCTGTTAATTGGCTTTGCTTCTTTATTACCTTAGTTTTCGGTGTACGAGTACTTCTGGCGCATGGGAGTTAGCTCGCTCTTGAGTTACCACCTCAAGCGCAACATGCTTAGTGGCATGTGATGCAGTGGTGGGTTCCTTGAGGAGTTACGTCTTTGAACGTTAAACTTCAGCAACCTAGGAGGATATTCTACCGTTATAACACAGTTGAGGTGAGCTTTAAGCTTTTCTACTTGTATGGATTTCATCTTTAGAGGTTATGACTCTAACTTTCTTGTCTTTCAAATTGATTGACACCCTCAGTGGAGAGTTGAGGGACTGAGGTCGGAGAGGCTTGACCTAGCTGCTGAGCTGACCAGGAGACAGTGCGTCATCTAGGGATCCCAAGGGCCCAGCTAGTATTTAAGCGAGCGCATGTTGAGACAACACAACTGTTCGGAGCAGCTAGTGCCTCAGGATCTTCCCGACACAATGACGAGTGAGGATCTGTTGATGAATCGGTCAAGCATTAATCAGAGCCATGGCGAGGAGATCGAGTGGAAGTGTCTCATCGAGGCTCGAGGGCAAAATGCATATGATCTTTTCATCGAGGAGTGCCTAGCCCCCCAAGTTGAGCTGGTGGCCGAGGTATGAACTTTGTTTCTCGACTCTTGCTTTTTTCCTTAGTTAGTTATGCACTAACCCGTGTTTTGGATAAGATAGCCAGACTACGATATTCGGGAGATCCCTTTTGCTGACTTGAGGATTAGCCCCGACTCGGAGGAATTCATTGTGCCTGCTCCTCTGGCTGCTAGACATGCTCAAAACTCGATTCCTCTTGGTGTTGGACAGGTAAGGATGCACTGTTTATTTCTTAAGATTCTTTCCCTGTCATTCGGTGACTTGTTTGTCTTCATGAAACAAATGCCTAGGGCTGGTGTTAAGAGGTTGTTAGGAGTCATTGACGCATGGAGATAATCCTACGGCTTGCTAAGGAACTCGGTAAGTGTACCAAGTCTATTGCTTTGATCTCGTATGTGTCATGAACCCTTCTGACTTGAAACCCTTTGATGATGTAGGTCCAGGGTACTCTAGAGTGGTGATGATGATTGTAGATACCTACATTTTTCCCTCCATAAAGGCCAATGATAGAACTATACCACGATGCAATTGATCTAATTCTAAAGAACAACTGCCTTAAACAATGCTCTAGAATCTCGATTTGTAAAGTCGAAACACCTTTTCTTGCCCAAAGCATCCTTAAAAATAAGGTTTGATTTCAAAATGATTTTAACTTATTTTTAGACATTTTTCTAGAATTTTTAAGAAATTTTCTAAGAATTTTCGGCAATTGTCGGAATTTTCAGCAATTTAATTAATTTTGCGATAATTATTTAAATTATGAAAACAATTTCAAAATTCACAAAATTTTGGCACAATGCACGTTTTTTTACAAGGAATTTTGCTCATATTTGTCCATAATTTTTCAAGTTGTGGAAAAATAGTAATGAGTTTCCTAAGCAAAAACACGCACCCGAGCGAGACAACTCATTTCGCGAGCGTCGGGGCCGCACCCGATCGTGGGGCCTACACGAATATCTCCCCAAATCAATCAGTGATTTTTTTTTTAAATATAGCAATCAAATAAATTCAAATGATATTTTATTTCGATTTTATATTATACGCAATCTTCAAAAAACGGCAAAATGAATCAGCCAAAATCAGGCAAGTGCTCGGCACAATTGTGCCTAGTTTTGGGCGTAATTGCGCCTGGTTCTTGCTTCTTTTTGGCTTTGGCCTATAAATATAGGCTACCCCCCCCCCCCCCCCATTTGCAGGATCCACGCACTCCATACACTTCACATTCTCTCTCTCTCTCTCTCGTCCAACACCTGTCTCTTATACACATCTAGATGTGTATAAGAGACAGGCTCTATATTGCTACATAGGTGGACGACAAAGCAATCTTCTTTATCACACCATCACTCAAGGAAGATCCACCACTCGACATTGTTTTTGGGTGTGTTTTTTTTTATGAGTTTGAATCAAACCCTTTTGATTTTTTGAAGTTTTGGGGTGAAAGATTGAATGAAATTAAATGGGTAAAAAAAGCAAAAAGAAAAAATAAAAAAAGTATAATTTTAAGTAGTCATGTGACCGGCACATGGCAGGTCAACGCCAGAGACCGGTCATGTGTGGTGGTCAACAAACACTTAGGCTAGATAAGGTGGTTTTAGACAAATAAGCTTACAAAAGGTGGTTTGTGACAAAGTCCACCTTATAAAAGGTGATTTCTGACAAAATAGCCTTTAGAACATGCAAATTACTCAACCAACATTTAGGTGGGATGGATTTCACAAAATTAAAAATAATCGTTTAGACAATAAACTGTCTAGAAGTGCAACATCGAAAGCAAAATGATGTTCACGAGGCACACTAGGAAGAGACAGCTCGAAAGAATGAGCTTACGATTTTTAAAACCGCGGAGAACAAATATGAACAATACCTTCTCCAAAATTAGGTGGGTCCATGAAAACAAAATTAGAACCACGACGACCATGTCAACACCTATTACGATGAGTTTGCATCTTGAAACAATCTCCACAAAGCCAAATTCCCATACAATGAAAGGTCACCTCGCTCATCCATTGAAAAAATATTCAAATCAGAAGTAAGAAAAAGTTAGGTCACATCCCGCGCACCAGCACAAGAATAACGATCCCACAAGTGGGTGATCAGAGAACTCTTCACCAATCCATGCCTACCACCATCCTAAYACCCGCTAAGACCCACAAAAGGACGAAACCRCACCACAAAAGCTASCATTGCATAACAATTAAAATGTGGAAAAGTTGGCTAARATCAGAAAAAATGAAGTTATTTGTAGAAAAGTTTGTGTTGCAGACATTGCGAGCAAGTTGAAGAAAAATTACTTGTGATTTATTGCATATGTAAGATAGAAATTCCAAGGAGCACCGGTACATAGAGGGGAAGAGTGATCTCTTATACACATCTAGATGTGTATAAGAGACAGGTCTAGAAGTGCAACATCAAAAGCAAAATGATGTTCACGAGGCACACTAGGAAGAGACAGCTCGAAAGAATGAGCTTACGATTTTTAAAACCGCGGAGAACAAATATGAACAATACCTTCTCCAGAATTAGGTGGGTCCATGAAAACAAAATTAGAACCACGACCATGTCAACACCTAGTACGATGAGTTTGCATCTTGAAACAATCTCCACAAAGCCAAATTCCCATATAATGAAAGGTCACCTCATCCATTGAAAAAATATTCAAATCAGAAGTAAGAAAAAGTTAGGTCACATCCCGCGCACCAGCACAAGAATAACGATCCCACAAGTGGGTGATCAGAGAACTCTTCACCAATCCATGCCTACCACCATCCTAATACCCGCTAAGACCCACAAAAGGACGAAACCACACCACAAAAGCTAGCATTGCATAACAATTATAATGTGGAAAAGTTGGCTAARATCAGAAAAAATGAAGTTATTTGTAGAAAAGTTTGTGTTGCAGACATTGCGAGCAAGTTGAAGAAAAATTACTTGTGATTTATTGSATATGTAAGATAGAAATTCCAAGGAGCACCGGTACATAGAGGGGAAGAGTGATATATATGATGAAGATTTCAAATGGTAGAGAGAGACCAAAATAATTTGATTGGAAGACATTAAAGGATATGAAACAAATGGATCGAATTTGTCGGAGATTGAGGTCTTTTATCGTAGAGGAGGAGAAAAATCTTTGTAAATAACCATTCAAAATAACCTCTTCTAATTTATATAACCAACCCTACTTATGAGATTAGTATTTTGATTGAAAACTATGACTGGACTAATAATTTAATAAATTTAATGGACACTCACTGTTCCATAATCATGCAAAGAAAAAAAAACGAGCTTTATCATCACTCAATCATTTTCGAGAAAATTAAAAAAATGGTTATACTTTGTTTTCAGGATTCCCATCAAAATAATGACCCTTATAACCCCATCCGTAATTCCCTTATTTATCGTAGTGTATGCACTTGTTGACTGATGGACTTTTGGAAGAATGAAGGAAGATACCCCAAGTTGAAGTTGCCATAATTGACACATCTTGTACTTTAGATATTTAGTCTTATAATCTTATCTCATATCATTACAAGTTACAACCAACTTTGCTATAATGCTATAAATAGACTTACACTCGCACGTAATCAATCTCAGTTCATACACATCCCATTTTACCGCCATGACTTGTTCCTCCCAACAMCACCACTTAACACTCTATCTCCTCCTCTCCCTCATCGCCACCGCTTTYGCGGCCACCTCCTTCCAACCCAAGGCTCTACTTTTGCCTGTCTCTAAGGACGCCTCCACCCTCCAATATATCGTCAAAACCACCCAAAGAACCCCTTCTAAATTCGTACCCTTAACACTCTCCCTTGGATCGCCATTCTTATGGCAAAACTGCGACAAGGGCTACGTTTCCTCCACATACCGTCCTGCTCGATGCGAGTCGGCTCCGTGCAAACTAGCTAGCTCCACGGCCTGTGGTACATGTAATGCACCCCCTAGACCGGGGTGTAACAACAATACGTGTGGCCTATTTCCAAACAACCCCTTCATCGATACTACCACAAGTGGCGAGCTTGCTAGTGATGTACTCCGAATCAACTCCACTGACGGATCGAATCTGGGTCCGAATGCATCGGTGCCGGACTTCCTCTTCTCTTGCGCCCCCACCTCGTTGCTTAAAGGCCTAGCAAAGGGCGTCCAAGGCATTGCTGGCTTTGGCAGGGCTAGTAAAATCTCAATACCCTCACAACTATTGTCCACGTTTAAGTTGGCTCAAAACAGTAAAAAGTTTGCCTTTTGCTTAACCTCCGACGTCCTCTCGAGCGACGGCGTCATATTCTTCGGCGACGGTCCATACAGGCTCTACCCATCGCTCGACATCTCGACCGACCTTTCGTACACCCCTTTCTTGGCCAACCCCTCTGCCCCTTCTGAGTACTTAATCGGTGTCAAAGCCATCAAAATTCAAGGCCAAAAAACAGAGGTAAAGATAGACAAAAATCTATTATCTGGTGGTGCACTGATCAGCACAGTCCACCCTTACACAGTAATGCAAAGTTCCATCTTCGAAGCCGTAACAACTGCATTCGACAAACAACTCAAGATCTTCTATAGCTCGCTTAGTATCAACAAGACCGCAACACGTGTGAAAGCGGTTGCTCCGTTTAAGGTRTGCTATGAAAGMAGTAGTCTGTCCTTCAGTAGGCCAGGCRTTGATGTTCCCAGCATAAAGCTAGTRTTGCAAAGCTCAAAAGTGGCGTGGACCATCKATGGCCACAACTCAATGATAGRTTTAAACAATGGCGTGGAATGTCTRGCTCTGGTGGACGGCGGGGAGAAGCCGKCGAACGCSATTGTGATCGGAGGATATCAGCTGGAGGATAACATACTGCAGTTTGATCTTGCCAAATCTACACTTGGGTTTAGATTTCTGTATGATACTAGATGTTCTAACTTTAATTTCACTTATGTTGCTTAAATTATATCACATACCAATTAAGCTCTTAGGCTTATGTGACGCATCCATGTTAATGATTGTATCAATGTATCATCGATAGTAAAGAATAAAAGAAGAAGATAATAATTAATGTGAATTTATGCTATATCCTCGATTCTCTTCCATGTATCAGCTTCACAAACTAGCTACCAAGGTAGGCCAGTAGGAGCCAAACCAGAAACTCGTAACAATAACGCTTGAAAACTCTTCAATTACCACGTACGTACAAGTGCTAAGAAATTTGTCGGTGCAGGATTTTTACTATCCGTCATGTGTCGCATCATATGTCTTCTAACACGGCGTCACTTCACATATATAGAATTGAACATGAAATTATAAACCACAAAAAATTGAAACCGCGATCTATGATTTAGCTAGTAACATCTTTATCATTATTTTATTTTCATGATATTGATTACTTAGACTCATATATAAATTCGAAATCAATGTATGACTAAATGATTAGTGATTTCTTTACTAGCATGTGTGTATTTTATGTCTTTATTGCGCTACTAGACAAGAATTATAAATATCTATCCAAGTTGTTAGACTTAAGAGGATAAGAATTCAATTGATGCGATGTCATTTCTGTTTGTCCTAATTTTCAAACCTATGTATCATATTCGCGTGTGCACTTCAATTTATTGCAGTCCATTTGCGTTGGCACTTGGCACACATGTTTTCTCATGTATCCCAAAATCATTTTCATCATTAAATACCTTTTTCATATAAGGGAAAAAAAACTCAAGTAAATGATCAAGTTTAATATATAAGTATAAAATTTGAATTCTAAGGGTTATATATAGGAGCTAAATACGGAAATCACTAGTGTTAAATAAACATGTCTAAGTCCGATTAACACGTGATTTTGTGATGAATTCCAAACATAATTATAACTGACAACCCTAAGTGTTCTATATATCATGACTCATATATTATATATTCTCTTTGTTTTCTTTTGTGTGTCTTGCTTCTCGAAATGAAATTCCTAAATATTCACTATGTTTAGAATTTTTTTTATTTTTAACTCCAACTTTATTTACTTTTTTTCATAGTTAAATGAACTATAGTTATTACTTTTCTTTCATCATATTAAATAAAGTTTAACCACTATCTAGATTACTCCCAAGATTTACTTTCCAACACACATTTAATACTTCTCTTTTCAAGTATGAATCCTATTAAATTAACAACCTCTCTTAATTAAAGATTTATTTTTCTTAATTCAAACAAGACAAACCGAAGGAAATGGGGGGAGTACAATACAATTATCAAGATGTATCTCTATTATTTAAGGGAAGGGAGGTGGTGGCAATGGTGGTGTGCATGTGAAAATTAAATAACAAAATGCCCCTCYTTCCTTAAAATAGCATAAAAATATATATTAAAAAGGGCATTAAAAATATATAATCTAATTCAATCAATCTATAAACATATATTATCGGTGTGTTTGGATGTAGCTTTTTAGGTAGTTTTAAGAGTTTTGAGGTAGAGTTTCGCATAATTCTATAAATAGAATGTTTGGTTAACTAGCGTTCTATGGTAGCTTGTAGCGTTTGAGATAGAGTTTTGCAAAAGCTACTAACGTTATCTTTTTTTACAATATACCACTATGGTTTTGCGTTTTCTACAATATACGTACTCCTGTAGCGTTGTGATAGTTATTCCCATGAGCCATGAGAGTTAACACATTTATCATACCGTTCATTCAGTTGTTATATTTCTCCACAAGGCTTCCAACTAGGTACCACTCAGTTACAACAGCTTAGACAACGCCATGTTTGTAGCATTCAATTGTTTCGTGATAATGTAATATAATCCTGTCACTGTCTAGTACCTTGCTGTGAATGAGAACCGAATTTTGGCAACTTGGCGGTTATCACTTTGCAGATTCTCGTGCACCATACCAATGGATGGAGGTTATTGAACCGCTCTTAAGATTTTCCTTCACATTTTCCAACAAGCGTATAACATCCAATACTTGTGTATATTGAATATGAGCAGCTTTTGGCTTGAAAGGGTTGTCTTCCCCGCCTATTTAGATACAAACCGTCCTAGTCTTTGTGCTTAAGATCGGTTTGTTCAAGAGGAAAAGACTCAATAGATTTGTTGTACGTTGTGGAGTTGTTTCAATACCAAGATCCTTCAAGTAAGTCTCAGATTTTTGAATTAGATGAAGTATCATCTCATTGATTACCAGTTCTTCTGGTAGATCATATTAGGGGGCCATGGATAAGAAGCAAATGCTATGTTGCAAACTTCTCTCTCCATTTTTGGTCTCCAAAATTACCTAAATTTGGAATGGGGATTTTGCACTTCGCCCAACAAGTTACACCCCAATTTTGTTATTCGGTAGGCGGCCCTCTGGTTACTGGGATTCAAAATATAACTCACAACGTAAAAATGGCTTCCTGACGGATCATAAAAAGTTAAGAAATATAAACCTAAGGAATTAGACTTGTCATTGGAATAAAATACTAAACTTAGATCAAAAATCGAAAATAAAAAGAAACGAAAGCCATTCCAATTAGATATAACAAAGTATCACACTAGCACAATATTATAAAAGGATGACTACCGTCCATAATTAGCACAATTTGGAATGATAAGAAGCACACTATGGATCCAAGGGATGAACATGCATCATAAACTAATTCTAAACTAAGCTAACATTACTTGGCTAACTAACCCTAAAGCAACGATAAACTATTAAATAGAACAATATCATGTTGTCTATTGTTGTTGATTTTCTTTTGATGATTAATTTGCTTATTATAACCTCTAATGGTAAGATCGTGCAGTTTGCACGTTGCCTCCCTCACAGCGGTTACTTATTTTGCGCTTCTTTTCAATATTCGAATTCTATCGTCTTCCCTCCAAGTCCCTTCGCCGCTTTAATTCATGCGCCTTTCCATATTAGGCTACTTCTAACATGTCACCCCAAGTATCCTTCTAGCTCTTATTTTAAATTATTGGATCTAGAGAACTCAATAAGTGTCGAGGTATCTCTTATATCTTAGTCAACATTCTTTCTAAATCGTCGTTTGGTTCAAACTTACAGTTAATAATGGTAATATCGGTCACAAAAGGTCACAAAATTTTCAGTTCAGTAACAGTAGTTTAATTTTTCATATAAATTTTTCACGATTTACACATAAAGGATTAATTAACAAATATAGGCACTAAGGGTTAGGGTTTACCAGCACAAAACAGCACCATGGTTTTAATCGGACACAGATAGAGGTTGACGATATGATTTAGTCGACAAGGGGAGAAATTTCTATGGGTCCTAAGCTATTCTTCAAGACTTACTCTCATGGCTTTGTTTGCAAGAATCAGTTTAGCACGATATCACGAACTTTCATTATTTGGTGTAGGGTTGGTGGTTTGGAGAGCATTTATTAAGGGAAGACAACAATTTGGAAAATCATTTGATGTTCAATATTTAGTTGAGGAGTTTGAGTATGAATTAGGATTTCATGGCTCAATTTCCATAATAGAGTCACACACCTAAATGTGAATTTTTGCTTCAGATGATAGTTGAATGATGTGAGAAAAATTAATAAGGATTTTTTGCCCAACACTACCATATTTGGGACTTTTTTTTAGAAAAAACTACCACATTCCATTTTTATTAAAAATACCCACTTTCCAACATTATAAACTACCCACCTATGGTTTCAGGCACTTCAAAAAAAACACACTTCTGGTGGTGGGGCTCACTTCTATCGGGTTTCTTTCTCTTTTCGATTACTGGGGACACCTAATCCTTTTTTTCTTCTTTTTAAATCGTTTTTTTCTTTAACTTCCTTTTTCCCTTTTTTCCTATTTCTTCTTTGCTCTTTATTTCTTTTCCTTTCTTCCTCCCATAATAATCAACCCTTTCACTCCTTCTCAGTTTCATCTTCATCTTCTTCTACTCACCTTCTCATTCAGTCATCACCACTCTCTATATTATCACTTCATTTTGTTATCCCATTTTCATTCTCTTTTTTCTCCCTTCTTTCTTCCTATCGTTTCTCCTCAAATCAGGCTAGCCTCTCATTTCTCTATCTTCTTTTTCTTCTATAATTTTTTTGGCTTTCTTT
>SNQN01009454.1:0-25310 GCA_008642245.1 Bassia scoparia
TACACTATTGTCAGCAATTCTTACCTTCATAGGTTTCTCGGCTTTCTTCCATAGATATTCAGGAAATAATGTTCTTTTTCCAAAACACACTGAACAACCACTATCAAGATATGCATATAATTCATATTTATTATAATCCTCTAAACATATCTTAATTGGAATGTAAATGCTATTCACATTAGTACCTGTAATTTCAAGACACTTTTCCATTCTTAAGTTTTCTTCTTCATAAACAGGTTCGCTAATTGTTTTTGTCTTATAGCCTACCACTTTCCTTTTTTCACGGTTTTCTCCTAAATTTATAGAAGAAGTTGAAGCAACATCAATGCTATGCCTTGAAGGTTCCTCTAATTCTCCTTGTTTTAATTTTCTTTCCTTTTTTGATAATAGAGGTTCCTCTAGATCTATGTAGGTCGTAAGTTTATCGATGCTATGTCTAGCWTCTGCTGGCATATATATTTTATGTTCTTTTAGTCTTTCTAATAATTTTCGAAAATCTTTCTCCTGCTCTTTAAGACTTTTGTTTTTTCTTTCTATTTCCATAGAATTTTGCCTGTTCAAACTGTTTGTTCTCATACTTAGACTTCGCTGGAACTTGGGAATAGGATTCATTTCATGGTGTAATAATCCTCCTTCGTCAATTADRAATTTTACGTCCTTATTGGCTACTGTGGGGTTCATTAARGTTTCAAGCCATTCTTCTTTTAATTTTATTTTGTTGGGGTCAACCTTTATTGGTCTGATATTTCTTTTAATTCCCCCTTCATACATTTCTGCTTCAATTAACCTTTTACCTTGTTGTGATTCTACCGTATTGGTTAATTTATATATAACCTTCCATCGAAGTTGGATAGGTCTTGTTCCTGCATGCATTTCTATTCCTTCGGTTAATAARTTTATACCCAAGAATTTTTTGATATATCTGTCTTCCAAGCTTACATAATAACGTGGTTCACAAATATAACTTACCGTTCCTTGGCTAAGGCTGCAAGTTACTCCACTGATTATCTGTTGTTTAAAACTTTTATGCCTAGTATCGCAAACAAAGCTTAAACATTTAATATCTTTTCCGAAATCTTYTAATGGAGTTATATAAACTTGAACAGCTCCAATACAGATATAGTTATAAATTCTTTTTTCTTTTCCTTTTTCGCTCCTTTTATCAGTTATGTGTTTCTTGATATTTTCCCAATTAATAATATTAATCAAAGCGGCTTTTTCTTCACAATCTTCGATAACAATACTTCTTCCATTTCTTCACAAATATTTTGCTCTTATTTGACAAGAAGTTTTTAATATTTTATCTTTGGTTATTTTAGGAAATCAACCTATGTTGTTCATTTCTAGATCTTCGTCGTTAATGCATATTCAGCCTTATTTAGCTGACAATTGATATTAATCCCCTTTCTTCATCGTCCTATCTGAGTTTGCACATTGTTCTCCGACCAGTTAATTACTTTCTTCTGTTCATACTTTCTCCTCTAACACACTTCTTCAATTCTTCATTATCTCGTTATCTTCGTCACTGATTTCAATTTCCTTATATTTGTTATACTAGTTCTAGGCTTCATTTCCTAATTTCTACCGTAATCCAAACTTCCTGGGTTGCATTATTTGAGGTTTCCTTTTTTGCATTCATTAGCGTAGTGGACTATTTTCCGTATGACCACATTTACAATTTCTTTTCTTTTCAGGACAATATGAGGCCTTTCTAAGAATCTAGTAGGTCTTTTATATTTCGCTTGTAATATTTTTTCTTATATTTGTCTTATTTTTATCGATTTCCTTCTTTTATATTTTCTTTTCGTAGGTTAACTTTATTACAACATATTGGCTTGGATATCCCAACAAGTTAAAAATTGTTTCTTAACTTGATGAGTTCTGCTCTTCTCGACATTTCTTTTCAATCCAATTTACTTGGTAAATTATTCTTTCCTAAGGTGTATTATTCACTTATATTATCTCCATTCTGGATATTTCTTAATTCTTCTTAATGGGCATTGGCAATTATCAAGAACATACTAAGTTGGTTTGATTTTCACATTTGTAATAGTACGTCTCGAATTCCTTATAGGCTTCAACGAACTTTAAATTACACATGGTTAATTATTAGTTTTCTCTTGATATTCTTGCTATTTTTTCACATTATCATTGTTGGTCTAATGACCAATGAATTACTATTTCGATGAATTGACATAATTGAGTAACATACGGTTGTAATTCCATTTCTTTTACTTTTTTTGTTCTTCAGATATAGCTTCATACCAATCGGCATATACTCCATCAAGTATTGTTCGATTATTTAGAAGTTTTCTGAGATCCAATCTGTATTTAGGTTTTAAGACATGCTCATACTCTTTTCCATTGTTCTAAGATTTCAAGTCTATTTTCTTTTTTCATCAAATTAACTTATGGCCAGTTTGATATAGGTTCAAGGTGACTTTTCTTTTTAATAGTCTCATTAGGCATTATTTTATATATCAATCGAGGATTCTTCCTGATACGTTACCTTGGTCTAGGGACAACTTGACTACCTCGATATTTGGACGTTGGATTGCATTATTCATAATTTTTTCTATCTATTCATAGTGTTCTAACCATTTTCGGACTTCATTATTATTGACTCAATTATTGCTTTTGAGTTTTCTATCTATTTTCTTTTATTTCTCATTGACATGAAGTCAATATCTTCTAACTTTATTATTCCCATTTTTCGTACAGAGTCTTCTTCTATTGACGCATATTTACTTCTTGTTCACATTGTCTGAGACAACCCATTTGTCACGATTATGCCATTATTTTGTTGGAGCTCTTCTGGTTTATTTTCATTATCGCATTTTCTTGTACTCTTCAATACTCATATTAGTTAGTTCTGGGCACTTCTACGTAGCAGAAGTAGTAGGAAAATCTACTGTAAATTTCTATATTCTTATTACTATTTTGAAAGATAACTATATATAAAAGGACAAGTCTTTTATCTCGTTATTATTTGGTCGGCTTGTAGATGTCTAATCTCGTTAGTAACAACGAGTTAAAATCTTCTACTTCCTTTTTTAGGTCTTGGTCTCCTTTTTATTGTCGTCTTTATGCTTGACTCGTGTGGTCAATTGTAATAGAGTGTTTCAATACCCTTAATAGAATTGATCTTTATAATTTCAGTTAAAATGTCTACTATATAATTAAGGACTGCCCCAAAGTGATTACTGTCTTTTGGTAAATGATGTAAATGAGGGACTTCGGGTTGACTGCAACCTATTGGTGCTTTATTAATTTTATCCAGGTTTAAAWTACTAATTACTATTATTAAAATATTTAATTATGGTTAATGCAATAACCGGGCTCTGATACCAAGACAAACAGGATTAACTATTCTATTAATTTTACTAATTTATCAAGACAAACAGGATTAACTAAACTAATAATATAACTAAACTAATAATTAGAGTTACCATTGCTTTTAGTATTGCATGTGCGGTTTGCATGTGGGGTTCTTTTTAATAGTATTTTATGTGTGAGAGGGCAACTTATCCCTACTATAGTGTGAGGGATATAGTTCCTCACACTATAGTAGGGATAAGTTGCCCTCTCACACATAAAATACTATTAAAAAGAACCCCACATGCAAACCCCACATGCAATACTAAAAGCAATGGTAACTCTAATATTAATTATCAATTATGGAGTATAAATTATTATGAGTAATTATTTATTGCTAATTATTAATTAGTAATTATAAATTATAAATTATTAATTATTAATTATCAATTATGGAGTATAAATTATTATGAGTAATTATTTATTGCTAATTATTAATTATTAATTATTAATTATTAATTATAAGTAAACTAAGGGTAAAAATGTAATTTTAAATTTGACAAGCCAAAAGCCAACATGAGAAGTTACTCCAAGTAGCTTTTGGCTTTTGCCTGAAAAGTTGGCTTTTTAACAAGCCATTTATTACCAAACACTTCTTTTTGGCTGTTTGACCATTTTGACAAGTTAGAAGCCAAAAGTCAGCTAAAAAGCTGGTTGCCAAACAAGGCCAATAACTGCAAGGAAGACATGAATACAACAACCAGGATACTAACATTACATGATTTTAAACAAACAAACAAACATCAGAATTATAGGAAAATACAACAGCATTTAACAACAATAGTAGCAAAATATAGCAGCATTTAACAGAATAGTAGCAGAATACAACAGCGTTGTCTGAATTTAACATTAGAATTTAACAAGAATAGTAGCAAAATACAGTAGCATATTAACTACAAAATTAGCAACATAAAGCATGTTTGATTCCTTCAAAAAACAAACTGTTTGAAATACTTCTAGTACTCTGAAATATTTATAGTAATACTTCCAGCAGCTTAGTACTAGGAATACAAGTCTGAGAAAAAATATAAGCCTAAATACATCTATTCAAGTTGAGACAGCCTGTGCATTATCTTGGCTGTCCCGGGACTGACACAACTAGTAACAGTAGGTTGTTTCCCTTTTTTGGTTGCTTGCATTGGCTGTTCCCTGGTGATTTGAGATGTTTGAGTCATGTTGAACCTTGTTGGTTGTGCCATGGTGTTGGCTTCCATCATGCTTGCAATAAGACTTTCATCAATAGAATTTAGGGGCTCTTTAGTGTGACTTTCCTAATGTTCTTCATTACCTGAATATCCAGTAGTAGAAGTGGATGCATTGCTTTTCTGCTTCTTTGACTTCTTTCCCTTGGTTGATTTAGATATGGGATCATAATCTCCTTGAATAAGCTGCTCAATAATGTTGACATCAAAATGCTCATCCATAGTTGAGGTGTTCTTGTTTTTCTTCCCTTATGACTTGCTCTTTGGTTGGCTGATGTTTCCTTCTTTGCAATAAGGCCTCCTTTACAAGTCTTTTGTTTATAGCCGTACTCTTTACACATAGCACGCTGGACAGTAGAACTTCTTTTTCTCTTCCTTTGTTCTACCTATTCTCTTCTCCTATTTCTAGAGGGCTTACCAATGCTTCTCTTCAACTGGGGGGGGGGGGGTGTCAAAGTGGGAATATCAAGGATCACAGGCCATTGGTCCTGATCAGGAACTGGAGAAATGTTACCGGAGTAGGCTTTTCTATAACTTGCTATGGTAAACAAGTCACTAACAAAGTCTGTTGGGTCCCTTCTAAGATGCAAGATGGCCTTTATACCATGCTTGCATGGTATTCCACTAATTTGCCACCTACCACAAGCACATGTCCTAACAGTTGTAGATACTGGTAGCCTAGTTCTACCATCATGAATCTCATAAGTACCTCTGCCTGAAGGGTATGCTTGTCAAGTCCTTGAGTCGGCAAGTCCTTGAGTCCTTTGTGAGGACCCTCAATCTGTTTCTGACATTTGGACAAATACCTTCATCTACCCATTGGTCTGCGAGTGATTGTCAAGTAGCATGTCTCACCATAGCAATCCTTCTAATGCCTTGAATGAAGAACAAACAACATAGTTAGACAAGTAAAGTTWGTGAATACGCAAATTCAGAGTGATTCAAGATGGGGTTTTACCTTCAAGAAGAGTGAGAATAGGGTATGCTCTATCAATTCCAATGGTGCTGTTGAATCTTTCAAAAAAGTTATTTGTATCCTCATCACTACAAAGGTTAGGGTCATAGCTCCACCTAGTCCACCTATCTAGTGGACCTGTGTCTTTGAACTACATAACAGCCCCACGTCCCGCATGTTATTGATTTTGTTCCAATGCTTTTCTGAATGAGAAAGCGGAGAAAGCATTTGTGACTCCCCAGAAAAGCTTGTGCATCAATAAACCTGGGTATTCCTTCTTAAAGTTTTTGCAAAGATGTCGAGCACAGTATCTTTGTGGAACTTTTGGCCATACTGCATCTAAAGATGGATCGACTCCCTGAAAGTTATACGTATTACATGTAAATGGTACGAATTTATGTGCATTATATGTTAAACAAAGTAAAAATGCATTACATGTAAATCAAAGTAAGATAAAATACCTTTTTGCCTATCTGACATTATTGTCCAATCCTCCCTGCCATCTTGTGTGAATAATGCCTTCAAGTGATAGTAAAAACATGACCAACTTGTCTTGTTATCTAAGTCCACAACAACTACTGCAACTGGAAATATTTCTTTATTGCCATCCAAAGCCACAACTGAAAGAAGTACCCCACCGTAATTTCCCTTCAAATGACAACCATCTACCCCCACAAGACCTCTACAATATGCGATGAGTCCCCTAAATTGTGCTGCAAAACTGACAAATATTGAGGTGAACTGCAGTGTTGGTTGTGGGTTTGGAATTTCTCTCCAACAATAGAATGCTACGGAGCCGGGGTTGCTTGTTTTTAGGAGTTCACAGTCTAGAGGCAAGTTATTGTATGACTCATCATGACCTCCTTGAATGATGCTTTTAGCTATCCCCTTCATTCTGTATATGGTACTAATGCACATAGTCAGACCATATCTCTCCCATAACAGTGCATTAATAGCCTTGCATGTGATGTCTGGATTTGCTCGGATATCTTCAAGTAATTTCTTAGCAGCCCAATCACAATTCACCATGAGGTTGTTAACAAGATTTAAATCACATTGATGACTAGCCTTTATGTTCTTGATTGCCCATGTATGGCTGTCATACATCCTAGCAGCATGAATTC
This sequence comes from Bassia scoparia, assembly GCA_008642245.1. Taxonomy (NCBI): domain Eukaryota; kingdom Viridiplantae; phylum Streptophyta; class Magnoliopsida; order Caryophyllales; family Amaranthaceae; genus Bassia; species Bassia scoparia. The sequence goes on from SNQN01009454.1 coordinate 6,657, forward strand.
GCCAAGAACATCTCCCATCAGCACACTCAACTGTATACCTAAGTTATCTACCTTGTTCACAACCAAAGCAAAGCCTTCTTGGACACAATAGTCTCTCAAATCATCTTTAAAGTGGTCTTTGTCTACAAATAACTGCCAAGCTTTTGCCAAGAATTTTATGTAGTGTCTATAATATATACCATTACTCCCCCACAACAACAATTGGGAGGAGATTGGAACCTAACCACCCAAAACTGATCRTCAAATCCGGATTAGTCCAAAAAAGTTGAACCAGGTGGTACAAAATAAATAAATAAATAAATATATACCACTACAATCCCGAGCAGGGTCGGACGGAGAAGACTAGTTTATTATTACATAAAACTAATATTTTGGCCTGGCGATGCCTGGGTCACATGATTTCATTTTATTTTATTATGTCCATTTATTTTTTGAGTTGATTTTTAATGTTTTGTGATTGTGTTTATTTCAATTTGGGACACTATCTCCAATCCATTTTTACTTTTTGACCCCACTCACATTATAATACATTTATTATGTCCATTTTTTAATCACATTGTTTTTACATATGTGAATTTTGATGTACAATATAGTGAAATTGCAATTGTAAATATAATCTAAAAGAAAATAAAAAGAAAAACTATTATACTCCTTCCGTTCCATAATTTTCAGTGCATTAGGGGTTTTTTCCCACTATTCACATGTAGATAAAGTCTTGTACATATTTATCAACATGTGTTCCCTCTAATTTTTAATATTTTTTGAGTTGATTTTTAATGTTTTGTGATTGTGTTTATTCCAATTTGAGACACTATCTCCAATCCATTTTTACTTTTTGACCTCTCTCACATTATAATACATCAACACAAGATATTATCATAACGATTGTAAAACATTTATCAGTAGTTAATATTAATATGGACAACTTCATATAAGTGAATGGTTAAAATCTAATTTTTTTGTCAAAGGTTAAATAATTGGAACGGATCATTAAGTGAAGTCTCGACCTAGGGTGAGTTTTTTCTCTCCCTAGGATTGAGTTGTCAMTCCCGTTGTTGCGCTGGTTTGTGATCCCTCGCTGGATCGTTTTGGCGGRCGTTGGCCGTTCTCTCTCTTAATCGCCCCTCTCTACCCTCCATCATCCTCTCTTTTTTCCTCACTCCTCACTCATTAATTCTCTTCATTAGTCCGCTGTTGGGGGGATCGTTGGAGGGATCAGGCTTAGCCCCCTCCTAGTTTGGGTCATTGTTGCTGTATCTTGGTCGGCAATTTTCTCTTTTTCGTTGATCGCAGATCGGTCGTCTCAGGGATCGATCTTTTGGTGCGATTGGATCGGGTTGCTCGTGGTGGGGCCTTGGAAGGATCATTCGTTGGTTGGGCTAAAGGGTTAGGTCGTGACGCAGGGAGTGTGATTCGAGCGGAAGGTGACATTGGTGGTCGGGGTTTTGGTGGCGGTGGCCTGATTGAGCAAGGGATGTCTTCGTTAGTTTACTTTTTTTGTGTTTGTTTCTGTTTTGTTTTAGGGTTTCCTATTTGTTTAGTGTCGTGTTATGTGTTAGATTTTTGTGTCATTTTAGGGTGTTTTTTGTTGTTTTTGTTTTGTTGTGTCGAAGTCTAGTGTCCGGGTAGATGAAGCTGACTCAGGAATATCTGATCTACAGTGCAACTTCTTATACCATAATACCTACAACACCATTAGTGATGAATTTTGTGAAAGATGCATGGACATCGATTTGTTCAAATGGGTCCAAGTATGGAATCATATTTGTGAAGAAGAGCGTGAATAGAAGCAGTTTTAGGGATTATGGTTATAGTCTTTGTTTCTGTGTTTTAGATCTTTTTGAATTTTGTTCAAATTTTGATATAGATGCTGAGAGGGTATTTAAATAAATTACCTTTCTCGTTAAAAAAAAATGGAACGGATTGAAGTATAAGTGTTGAATATAATATCATCCCTTTTGTTTGTGTCTAAAAAACTAAGGGACGTATGTGATGTGGATTATTCAACCAAGAAAGAAAATAGATTATTCAATTTCCATGCAAGGAARCGCAAATAAATAAGTAAATAAATACTCCATATCTTTTTATTTATTGTGAATATGAGTGCCAAACAATAGAAAATAGTCAAAATTGAAAGAAATTTAAATCGCACACATTGCGTGTAGAGTTGCGAATTCCGTTGAACAATTAACCAAACAATTTAGTTAATTTCAGTTCCAGCATATTCCCCCATTTTACTAAATTCATGTCATAAGCAAAATCGACAATATTTGTTAGTAGTGAGAATCTTCTAAAGTCTCGTTGTAGGACGTGGGCCGTGCCCCCGCGTATAGCGGGCGCGCGGCTTGGTACTACATCGAGGTGCTTTGCGTGGGCTTGAGCCACGGAACCCGCACGTGAGTGTGTTGGGGTAGTGTTGTCGAGTAAGGGGAGTCGCCACCGTGCCTAGAAAGGTTATTCACGGACGCCCGAAACGTTGGTGCCAAATTAATGGCCCCACGTTCTGATCCAGTAACCAGTTCGCTGGTTCGGGGACATGGTACGAATCAGATCTGTAACCCAATTCGCCCGCATGTAGCGGCCTCTACTCGGTCTCATTGCAATTCCATTCATACGGTTATTGAATGCACATAACTTACATTTTTAGCACCTTAGAAGCGTACTAACCCTAAAAATTACTAGAAAGTAGGTTTCATTATGCACAAGAGACTACCTAACCTAGAAATTGTGACCACTTTGCTTAATCAATTAAAACGGTGCCAAAAAACCGTGTTCCATATTAATCTGATTTAAAGTGATTCACATAATTTCCGGTCTTTATTTAGCAAAATATATACAAATGATAAAACCATGACAATGCGAAGTATATGAAATTCAAATCATAATACAAACCAATCTTACCTCTGAACCTGCAAACAAAACAAATGTTAGTTCGTAATAAAAACGGCGAAATGATCTTCGCCTTGGATCGCTATACAAGACAAGAAACGTTAGTATTGACAGTGATAATAATAATGACAATGAAATAAAAAAAGAACGAAACAATGAAAAACGTTAACACTCCTACATATTTACATGGAAAATTAAATAGTGAGTTTCTACGTTTTGTTAATTAGATTGAAACTCGTAATAGTTATTAATTAGATGAGAAATGAAAGAGTGTGTTTAGGGCGAGTAATCTCAGAAATAAACTTGTTATCGCTGTTGAATCGAAACAGAATCGATGCTTAAACTCAAGAACGAATTGTTTAGAGTGTGTGAGAGTGTGAGAGAGAGAATAACGCAAGTTAGGGACGGAGAGAATTGAATAGACGTGGGTGTCTTCGAAATGAGCAAGGCACATATTATAGGCACGAGAGGACGAGGAGGGAAAAAACCCTGCGTATATACGCAGGAGAGCTGCGTATATACGCAGGGCTGCGTATATACGCAGGGCCTGCGTATATAGCGGTCCTGCGTTATAAGCGCTCTGTTATAGCAGAGCTTGCGTATATACGCAGCTCTGTGTAATACGCAGGATTATTCCTCCGCGTATTTTTTGATTTCCTCCTATTATTTTCATATCGTGATTTGCCTTGATTCGCTGGACGCACCTAGACACCCTTGCTCTCCAAGCAAGAGTTCTAGAGTGTTCTAGAAGGTTCACGTATTTCGGAGTATTTTTGTGTATTTTGTATTTTTTTGTATTTTCTGCGTATAAAAACTTATAAAAATCATAGAAAAATCAGAAAAAATAATCTAAAAATACTGGTGAGCTCAGAAAATGTGAAGAGTGTGATGAAATGTAGAAATAAGAGAACCACATATAAATTATTTAAAAATCCTAAAATAGAAAAAAACCTAAAATATGAAAATAATTAAATAAATAAAAGAAAATGTTTTGCCCCTTTTTTGTCCTTTGCTCAATAGTTCGAGTATGACCTCACGTATTTCAACTTTTTGAGTTCAAAGCATCTTTTCTAAGTTGAAACAATCGCGAGACGCGTATGTTTCATCACTGATTACTCTTTTGGGAGACACTTTTAGGTGTCTACAGAAGCCCCCACTTTGACTGAGTCTGGAAGACGATAGTCTCGTAAGACGAAAGTCAAAGTATTTGATTCGGGGCGGAGAGCAACTCAAGACGTTCTCGACCCTGAGTTACCCTTTTCGCCGTTACCTGCAAAACAAAGGTTAGTTTTACCTGTTACCGCGCCCATGCGGTGTTATGCCTTGGAAGCCCTGATCCTCGGGGGTTTCTCCCTACGGCTGACCTTGGCTTTTCAGGAGAAAATGATGATGCAACTCCGTCGGAAATGGCTGATTCTTTCAGAGATTTCCCTACGGCTGACCTTGGCTTTTCAGGAAGAATAAGGTGATGAATACCTCGGAAGCGCCTCGTTCCTCAGGTGGCTTTCCCTACGGCTGACCTTGGCTTTTCGGGAAAAGAATGATGTAGATGCTTTCCCTACGGCTGACCTTGGCTTTCGGGAAAGAAGTTGCGTATAGCAACAATCGCGTATACGATGAATGCCGTAAAGGCGTGAGGAAAATGTCATGTGTGTATGCGAATTTCTGGTGCGGAGAAAATCCAAAAACCGAAAGGCGCCGAAGCTTCTGAGCAGGAGAAGATTCRAAAACCCGAGAGATGCTGACGGAATTTCTGTAGCGGGAGAAATTTCCAAGACCCGAAAGATGTATTTGCTTGAGATTTCTGTAGCGGGAGAAACCATAAGACCCGAAAGATGGTTTTGCTGGATTTCTGTAGCGGGAGAAATTGTAGACCCGAAAGTTGCTTGTGCTGGAGATTTGTGTAGCGGGAGAAACCGTAAGACCCGAAAGATGTATTTGCTTAAGATTTTTGTAGCGGGAGAAATCGTAGACCCGAAAGACGCTAGTGCTGGATTTCTGTAGCGGGAGAAATCGTAGACCCGAAAGATGTTTGTGCCGGATTTCTGTAGCGAGAGAAATCGTAGATCCGAAAGAATGTATGCGGAATTTCTGGAGCCCCCAAGATGATGTGTGAAGTAGCCCCCAAGTTTTCTCTGTTGGCTTTGCAAATGACATTTGCTACGACCATTTGTGGTTGTACACTTTGAAATTTTGTTCCCAAAGCTTAGTCACGTGATGCTTCGCTTATGTATGTGAGTTTTCACTACACAAAAGCCTTAGAACTTTATTCTAGAGCCGTTTGTGTAGTGTATGCTTATGGGCTAGCCTTCCGCAATGTCTTCCTCGAGTGCGGTAACCGGACTAACTTTCATGAGACGTTGTCGGAGCCGGAGGTGCACCTTAGTAGACCAAGGACACTTAGGACTAACTTAGCCTTGTTTTTATGGGTTGTATACTATGCAACTTATGTATGCAACTTATGTATGCATGTGTTTGTATACTAGGAGACTTATGTATGAATGCAGTTTATGTATGCGTTTGTATGCATGTGTTTGTATTTATGCATGTGACTCTAGTATGCATTGGAGGTACCGACTTCCTCCCGAAAAAAGACGAAAAATGACAATCCTATGATGCATTTGAGTCACAGTGAAAGCGCCACACATTAGCCGAATACAACAACTCGTCCCCCRGAGCTTGCAAATATAGCTGATTTTAGGATGAAAATACACAAAAACTTCCCCAAATCCAAGTGAAAATCATCCGAAGTCGCAAACGTGGCGTATACCATGGTAGTATGGAGCGTATATACGCTACAGAGGAGCGTATATACGCTGCCCTCCTGCGTATATACGCTCCTAAGTAGCGTATATACGCTGTTGGCTCGCACACTTTCCAAAAAATTTAAGGAAAGTCCAGCAAAGTTGCAAAGATGCGTATATACGCTGCTATGGTGCGTATATACGTTCTATATCAGCATATATACGCTCCAGTATTGCGTATATACGCTCAAGGTTTAGGGTTTTGGCTCGGCTTTGCATTGCATTATAAATTGGGACGGAGTTTATGGGACTTGTTCGCCTCGAAAACCGTTCCCTTGTCCTTGTTTTTTACTACAAACCTTAAACACGTTATTTCTCTAAGTCTCTTTAGTCATGGCTCGCAAGGTTGGTCTCGCTCTAGACTCGGGTACGTGATCTCTCCAATCACGTCATAGGCACATTGTTGACCATCTATTCTGCAGTCACTTTTCTATGTCCAGGTTTGTTGAAAATTGATATTGCATTTATTTTATTGCTGCCATAAAATTTTGGAACCTCGTACTCATTCCTTTACTTACACAATAATGAAAACACTTCTGATTTGCCCTGAGATTTGAGACATTTTAGATAGCTTCATTATTTGTGTGTTGGCCCTTAATGCTTTAGATATCTTCATTGCCTCCTCCTATTAGGTGCGTCCCACGTGATCTGGATGTATTCCATGTCCATGTATTCTCTATCTGGCGTTAAATTGTGCCTTTTTTGCATCAATTATTTTCCTCTGTAGATACATTTCATGTGACATAGAGCACTAGGAGGCGACAATTCTATTACTGTTTTCTGCTGGTAGCTATTTTGCTTTTCGGTGCTCTAACCTATCTAACTTCTCATTAGATTAATTGACCACTTGGTGTCCGCACGATCAACTAGGAAGTTAATGTGTGTAGCATCCGTGCATACGCTCTTTTACCCTTGTCTCTTAGGAGAGAGATAGCGGCACCTTCTATTAGTTCTAGCTTCCATGATGAGATTATTGTCATTAATGTATCTCTTCCCATATCAAAAGTCGTGGGATAATACCTGTATCCCCGCTCTTTTTGCCTCCCCATGTGTATCTCTATTTGTTGAACACTGTATGAACGAAGAGAATTATGGCGTGCCTATCCTCGAGTTCAATCCCCCTTTCTCCTTGCGCCGTCTAGGAAGATTCTTAGGTAACCAAATCTCTTTTGTATCGCGGTCCAAGATACCCCCCTTTTTCAGTGAATTCTGGTCCAGGAGAATGCTGCTCATGTCTTACACCCTTTTTGGTTTGCTGTCCAGGTAACTGGCTATTATAACTATGTTTTCCGTTGAGGAGATGTGCTTGACATTTAATAACAAAACAATCGCGGACAACTATATGCAAAAAATATTGTATTTTACTAGGATCCTCGTCTTACTTGATCGTTGCTACAAGTGCCCTACTGATGAACTTGCTCTAAACTCCTTTTTGGTGTCCTGTCAGTACCTTCTCGTTCCATTAGAGTAAAATTGTAGGATTTATAACCGTTCTTGTGAAATTACGAAATATCAGTACTACATGCGTATAATGATTTTTTTGTTATGTTGATACTTCACATTTCTCTTTTCTTTCTGCTTGCTCAATCTGCTATATTCCCAGATGTCTCTCATAAATATCTTTCCTTGATAACTATGTTTGATGGAACGGGTGCTCCGCCGTCAGGATCATTTCTTCGATAAATGCCTCCTGGCGTGATTAAGACAGTCATTGACAATCGTTATAACAATCATAACTCCGACCGTACAAAGCTACCTGTTACATCGTCAAATGATAATGGTTTTGTTGAGGTTATCATTGGAGCAGATGGTGCTTATGAACTACTGCTGTACTAACATGCGCTTACTATTGAAGGATACAGTTAGGGTACCTCGGCTATGATACTGTTCGCTCTTGAGATTTCAATTTTGCATGTTTGAGTAGCCTCATTAGCTGTCTGATTCTGAACCCTTACGTTTGCTTGGGCTATCTTTGTCCAATTATACTATGCGTGATTCGTGTTTCTTGCAAATGGTGGTACTAGTTATCATTGGCATATATTACGACAGAGCCTAATTAAGTGCATGACGCGCTACGGTTTATTAGACAGTTTGTAAGAAGAGATCAAGAGAATTCGCGTAGGCAGCCGTTGATATCTTTTGTTGAATGACTTTATTATTAAAGAGGTGCTCTAGTTGATGTCGTCGAGAGTTGGACGCCCGCCTGGCAAGAACTTTTCCGGTACAGAGCTTCTGCCCTATGCGGAAGCCAAGTCCCTCTTGATTGTTGGGTAGGCCAGTCAGAGTCCTAATGCGTTTATAGTATGCTTAGACCCGTTGTGATGTTAGATGCTGGACGTGTAAATTAAAACGATTAAGCTTTGACTTTATTAACCCGAGACGGATGCTAGTCACGACTTTGATTTCTTATTTGGCACTTGTGGAGCTAACGATATCCCCATGGTATCATCCCATGTAGCCTAGCAAATTTACACTTTACAAGGTGGGATCAACTCTTGAGCCCCGCAGTGCCGTCGCCCGAAAAATCATCAGCAGTGCCTCAATTATTGAAGTTAGCGAATTCCTTCGAAGCGTATTAAAGACTCGCGTGGATCAAACTATGAACCTATTTATGTGCCCTAGAAATCCGAACAAATCTATTGCTTTAGCCGTATACTATTCAGTATCGGAGTGTCCCTAAAAACCCATTAGAGAGGCTAAAGAAATTTTGGCTGTGAGTTTGAATTAAAATAGGATATTTGTTGAGTCTTGGTGATGAAAGCTTATCACAAGTTAGTGATATGAAGCGAACAACTAATTAACGCTAACAAACTGTTTCTACGTAGAAAGAGCTAGAAAATTAAGAGTGTTGTTGTTAGAATCAAAGACAAACAACCTTAGGATGCACTACTGTTGGCCAACCATGCGACCAACGCATCATCATATCGATCATTAACTGAAAAAAAAACGGATCATATATCTACGAATTCATTGTTAAGGAGCCACGTTTGTGCGACTAGCTAAACTTAGGAAGTGACAGAATTTCAAAGTCAACCGATCTACCCAAAGTACAATCCAAACACCAGAAACCAAAATGAAGTCTGCTTCTACCTATCCCTTTGGAAAGATCAGTAATGAACAGGGTGTATGAGCTAGAGTAAAACCCTAAATTCCACCTCCTTTCTAATTCCCTTCCCTTGAAAATAACTCCCAAATTAGACGCAATCTCTCTCACATCAAGGTCCCTGTGGAGGTCAAAATAACCCAATACAAAACAATGAATGAAACGTAGAAGACCCATGTCTGATTTAAAGGCGGTACAAAAGACATCGGATAAATAAATTTAGTTTAAAATAGGATCAAATGCATATATTCGGACCACCGGACGGCATCAAATTCAAGAATCAAGTCGGCTTTTTCTGCGCACTAGCTACAGGCGACGCTAGGAATACTTGACTAATATCCGAAACAGTTTAAAACATCATAATGGAAGGCGAGATAAATTCAAAGCTAGAAAGAACGCACAAAGAAGCCACTCAATAGAGAAAATACTCCCCAAAGTAAAGCAAAAAATCACGGTATGAATTATCTATATACAAAAAACCCACCAATCAAAAATCAACAAAAAGTATATACAAACAATACTAAATCGAACAAACAAAGCACATCTCATGACACAGATGTAATAATAAGATCACAGCAAAAAGCAAATCAAAATATTACCAACTCAAAAGTATAGAGAGAGAACCCAAACTAAACTCTTGAGTGGATAAAAAAAGCGAGAAAAGAAGAATGTTGCCAAAAGAATAACATTGAATAATAAAACGTTGCGTGCAAAATACTAAGTAAGCAAGTGAAACCATAAACGTATTGCTAGTCAAATAGACTCACCATTGAGACAAAAAGGATTAAGACAGTTTAGACTTAAAAAAAATCTGCTGATATAATGTTAATGATTGGAAATTCATACAAGCCAAATTTCGTGAATAAAGCAAGTTCGAAACGTACTACGTCTCCACAAGTTCAAAACATAGTTGGGAAGAACAATGAGATGAAGAAGATGATTGAAATTAAAAAGAAAAGAACATTAGAAATTGTAATCTAACAATAAATTTACTTTCTTACCTTGTTATTCTCTTTCATCAAGGACCAAAAATCGCAGTAAGTACAGTATACACACTCTATTGACAAGTTTTTCTCTACCTATATATAATTTATATAGCTTTTTTACCATTTATAGTCTAACAGGAAGCTATCAACATTGCGTTGTCCATCCTTTTATAAATGTTTAATCCCCCGCACAACATTGATCCAACTCAAGTGATCACGACAAACGCTCAAATACTACCAAGTACAACTTTTATAATGAGACAGGCGGAAAAACACATGACCTCAGTCATATTTCTTTACATATTATTTACATCATTTAAGTGTGTTTTCGCGGTGCATATATTGAGTGTAGATGCGCATTCTCGTTAGACTTACCGGACTTAAAAGTCGAGACAGAAAAGAGGGAGAAAACATGAAAGGGCGGCAGAAGCTCATAGTTCAATACAGGACCACTGCCTACATGAGGGAAAAAGGAGTACACAAGAGTACTGTCAACAAGCGAAGCTACGCCATCTGTTCTGCCTACGTATCACTTAGAGATCGTGAAAATGTGAGAGCGTGAGGATTGACAGACGCCCTATCTCTCCGTAATTCCCAGAATATTTGGCCTAGTGAGCAGGCGTAAGTTTCAAGGCTGGGGCTCTGTGGACGTAAATGAGTGCATGCATCCTGATGTCCTTTTATCTAGTCTCTGGTTCCATGTTGAATAAAGTGCTTATATGCAAACTGCCGTCGCATCAGTTGATCAACAATAAGTGCATACCCACACCCTATCACACGGTCCCCTCCAGATAAAGACTCCGCTTACCGTATTCGGTAGGGAGCCCATAGAATTTTAGCAGCTGTCTTCGGTCACACTTTTCAGCTCAACCCGGAAATTTCCATTTTTTATCTGGGCCCATATTTGTGGAGCGCAAATCAGATGTCTCTAGCCAGAATGTTTGTTCTAAAAAAAATTATTGGTCCCATCAGCTGCCTCGTATATAAACAAGCCCACAAGCGTTCAACCGATCTCCGCTTCAACTGTTTTTGGAGCGAGTAGTGTGGACTACCAAAACATTAGCGTTAAACTCCGCTCGGATCCGATGGCACTGAAATGCACTAAACAAACTCTTGATCACTTTGTTAGGAGTAATAAATCCCGAACCTATACGCTCTGAGTTCTTGCTCTTCGAAGGACATCAGTCCGAAACTTGCTAGGGTGCTGTCCCTGGTTCTTGACTATCGTTATGGTCATTAACTTTCATTGCCCTATCGAGCTCCAAAAAAGTTGTAAGCAATTGTAAGAATTCTAATATCTCGATTGAACTAGAGCGATGTACGCGAGACCCTACACTTCTGCGCAATGCACAAAACTCTCACTGTGAAATTCGACAAAGCTTGTGAAGCAAATATTATGGCTCTTAAGAAGGAGTTAGGCGAACAAAAAAAAGCAACCACTTAAACACAACCCTTAATTATAAGCCACGCCAACTCTGTAGAACTAACACATCACTTCTTCAAAGAGTATTTAAACAAGACCTGGAAAGCTTTAAGAGCTGGAAGCAGCATTTTAGAATGAAATAATAAGTAAGGAGATAACAGCTTACCAAATACAAAAGCTCGTAATTGAAAAAACTACGCACTAAAACTCTATCATCATGTTAACAACACTCACATAAAAAACACAATAGCTAAGAGTGGAAAAAGTAAACGTGAGAGGCCATAAGGCTTAAATTCAAACACTGGATGTCAGAATGATCAACAAAAGAACCAAATATAGGAAGAAAAGATATTATCAATTGACCCTTCAAAGAAGCATGTGAGAGTACCATAGTGCTTTTGTGGCAGATTATACAACAGACTCTCCTAGCCTTTATAGGAGTTCGGTCCATTGCCATTGGCTGAGTTTGTACGGGACTATATATTTATGACTTACGTCTTTACTATGTCTCTGTGTTGCGTGCCTTGCACTTTAGTCAGCTCGACTTTTCGACTATTGTTCTGGTTTTTATGGACGCTGACTGAAGACGTAGAATGAACGTAATATCGCGACCGGTGATTCCTAGCCTTGGAGTGCTAAGTGCAAACTCGCGTGCTTTGACTTTTATTATATACGATGATCATAGTACAAATTTCGATGTACTTAGAACCTAGACTAAAGCTAAGTCACTGCTAGAACGTATCACTAGGCCGGGCAACCTCCTTTCATGTGTAAAAATGACACCTTTATCATATGCGAAGGCATATCATACATTGATTACATGGCTGTAATAATATTTAAATAATTCGACATTGTGGCCACATACTCTATGGAAAGCCTCGCATGTCCTAAGAGTATTATTAAGATATTCATTCCTGTCCTCCACATAAGAACTTTGCACACATGCGTTGCAGTACTTCTAGTGATGAAAGAAAGCGTTTCCCAAGTGCGTAAGCATAGTTGAGTGCGACACTGCCAAACCCAAGCATTGCGTTGGTCTATATGTTCTGATATTATAGGGTCTGCTGAATGCAAGGCCACCCTAACAATGAGGAGTGAATAATTTCAGTGCTTCATTGTAGTGTCGCATCGAACCTTGTACCTCGGTGTAAGGATGAACCTTTGGTATCTCTGCTTTACGACACCACTAAGAATGTGTCTCTACCCACAGAATGAAGAAATCCGAGCATGAAACACCCCATGGTTGAGAATCAATTTTATGTTTCCTAAAACGCGGGATTAAGTTAGAAGCGTCCGTGATGAAAACTCGAAATATATATGTGAAGTAGGTCCAAGCTTCAAGTGAAGATGGCGATAGTCCGAAGTCAAATAAAAGCAAAAAGTATTTTCGTTTACTATCTCTACATGTAGGTAATGTCTTTCTATATTTTTCTTGGTTTTAGTTGGACTATCTGTCAAATTAGTACAACACTTCTTTAACATTTAGTATTTGTTATTTTCGTGACATCCCTTTCCATGAATTGTTTTTACTACCCTTTAATTACATATTAGCCAACGATTCTTCTGTATTATGTATCTGTAGTTCTCTCACAAGTGCCTATTATTCACATACTTTAGTACTCTATTTAGAGCTCTATTATTTTTCTATGCGTTCCTCTTTTACCACGACCCGTCTCATCTCTATCATGAATATCTCTGCAAATATTACAATTATCATATAATGACGTAGGAATACGCCAGGATAATTTGATCTAATCTATCGTGAAGAAAATACTGCAACACAAACAATTACACGAAATTATTCCGAAATCCGTCGACTATAACGAACTCACGCCTAGAATCGTATTTCTTGAGATGAGGGATGTCTAGATATCACACCTCTTCTTGTGCGCGATACGCTCCTGCCAGAATACTAAATCACTACAGTGCTTTTTCAGGCACAATTAGTTTTATATAGCAAAGGATATCAACTGAACCAATCGCCGTATCTTATAGTTAGCGTGCAACATGGTAGTTCGCGCTATTATTTACTCTGCGACTCGCACCCTTGATGAGCGTATATTAACGCTCACCCCATGAGCGTATATACGCTCACCCGATGATCGTATATACGCTCACCAGCTTGAGCGTATATACGCTCACCATGAGCTAATTTGAGACGCTCAGCCGTAAATTCGAATTGTCTTGTCTATAGAAACTATACGTCCTCCAAACCATATGTGGAATATGAGCCAAGCTCATTCCCCGTATTATTCAACCGCTCAGCTATCTCGGTAGCCTAGCTCGTTGGCTCCCCTTCATCCTCTAAATATAAATGACGCAGGTTTGACCTGCATCGCGGTGTGAGTTCTTTCTAGACCGCCTATGAATCTACAGCAGTGACGGTGACAGCTACGTGCAAGGGGCCTATTTATCAAGCGAGTTAATAGCTCAGTCGGGTTGCTCGATCTCACTCTTACAAATATTACCTTCGTAGCCTCACCAATTTAATTAAAGCGACCCAAAAAAGACTACGAGTCTTGCTACATAAACGACTTTGTTGAAATCATTGATCGTCTCCGGAATCAACGAGCGAAATACCAAGGTTCATACTCTATCTCTTTTGAATCAAATGTCTCTGGAGGGCAAATTTTCTCATCACCTAAGATAGACTCTTACTACAGTTCGCTTTCATGTGTCCTCAAACTCTCCACTTTGCGAATCTAAATATCTCCCCATCTATTCCCAATCTGCGATTTCCTATTTGAAATAATTAGAAAGTAGAACAAACGTGAATCAACGTCGTATAGCGGCTTCTTGTAGATCCCACAGTAGTAGGAGTCGATACTTTTTTACTAATATACCCTCAACTTCTCAACAAATCGTTTTCAATAGTTTCCGAAAGCTCTTTGTTATCTACAATCGTGTTCTCTTGTCATTCTAACACTTAACCTTAATGCACAGGCTTCATATTCCTTTCCTTTGCATTTTGTAGCGTTACTTATAGCAAGCTTAAACGACAGCCTTCCCTCATCATACAACATGATTTTGTGTGATGACATTCTGAAATGTTTCGTTTAGCTATGTTACCGGAGGAAATCGGCGTTGCTCTTCTCTCGATCCAGCAGGCGCTATCATATACCTATAAATTATTAGATTTATGTCCATCTACCGCATCCTTTTCTATATGAACAATATGTGCGCATTGCAAACAACGGATCAATAACACCAGTGCCACATCAGTCAGTCTTGCTGCATATTGTATATGCGATATTGTATATATGTTTTATTGCAATCAATTCGGTATCTTTCGGCTCTCCTGTGGTATTCAAAAATAAGTACTTACATGGACACCCTGGAGCTATCTATATGTGAAATTCACTCTCTTAAGAGAATCAGATTAATCATGGGCAAAATCTGGCGGTACTTTTAGGCACCTTTAGATGGCTGGTACCTAATATCAAGTAATCAACAGAGTTTACATCTATATGAGGGCCTTCACACTTGATGGCCTTTTTGTAGTTGTTTGTAGTACCATCAAATTAACTAAACCACGTTAGTAGTCAAATTTATGCGTAACTTTATGGATAGTGCGCTATAAAGCAATTTAAAAACCACCGCGATCTTGAGAGGGGTGGTTCGTGAACAAACACTAATCTATTAAGTCGATAAGGTGTGTCGTTGCATCTCTACCATGAAGTTGTGTGAACTAATTCAATGAGATCTAGTACTCATATGGAAGTGAACAAGATGGATGAGACCCTTATAGTTGAAGGTAAGAATAGTGCCTGCCTACGCCAGCTTTTGGATGCGGGCTGTAAGCTCCAAACCACATGCGAGGCAAAGCTTAATTACAGAGTTATCTATAGTCTGGAATACCTGTCTCATCATGTCCTCCGTAGGCGAGAACACCTTTTTGCTTTTAACGATACTGTTTAACTGATATCTCACTTATCCCGTGCTTCCCCGGTGTCCGGATTCTATGTGTATTGACAAGCGAGCTTGCTCCACCAACGGCGTTTTGATCGGGCTCCTAGTATTAACCTTAATAGCTACGACAGTAAGCGTAGAGCCGTTGTTGGCGATCCCTTTACTCGACAACACTCCCCCAACGCACTCACGTCGGTCTGTGGTTCAAAGTGGCCGCGATCAAGACAAACATCGATGTAGCCCACAAAGAAGCCCGGCCCCACGGAGCTGTGGTCGACCCGTAACGAGTCGACAAATGTAAGCCGTAGCTCGTAGGCTTGGAGAGGAATAATCAGCCGGTTTAACGTGCGTCGTGAACACGTGCGTGGACTAGACTCTAAGAAAAGGTCTCGTCTCACATCCGATCAACTACTCTGCATCGTCCCAAGTCTTTAGTCTGTTCGAGGATCTTCTCTCTTAAAGCTTGCGAAAAGATGGGTTTTCAGCACTCAGCACCATTAGGATATGGAGAAGAACCCTCCCTCACGTGTATTGAAACAGTTAGTCCCAAAAACCTCGTCACGATCTGCCTCTTTGAGTGTCTTGCGACAGCTTGTGTTCTGCTTTAATATGGGACATGGGGATCATGATCTGGCTCCTTTGATTTGGTATGCACCTTAAGGGGGTGATAGCTACTCTCTGCTGTATGTGGTTATAATGGAAGGTCATTTTCCGATGCCCCGCTTGACTGCGCATGCTAAAACTAAGATCCCATACCCAATAGTACACCACCCTATGTCTCGCGAGAATGTGAACTGGTAAGCACGTATGCACTTCTTTTACTTGTAGTGGATTGCGAGGTGTGCACAATATTATTGTATTTGCGAAGTAAGCCTCTCGGAAGAACTTTCGTAAACGGCTTGTGATCTTTAATCAGTCCTGCCCCATACATCACCTACTATATCAGTTCAGTGTATACAACAACTGGTGCAAATTATGTAGCATTCCACTCCCACTTGCAGCTCTACACTTCTTATGCGCTTGCAGGGACAAACGCCTCTGGTTTGACTGACCCTGGCCTAGTTGAACTTGTCATCATAGTTTTGTGGGGGGCAGGCTATAGCTCGGTTTGATTCAATGTTTTGAGTGGGCCTTCCTAGCCTATTGTCTAGGCGTTTCTTTTCTAAGGACCGAACCTCGGTCTAACACAATTTACTTGCAATAATCACATTCATGTGTCCATGGTCATTCTTTTAGGTTTAGCACCATATACTAATGTGCATCTCACTCCAGATCGCCGACGATTAGCCCGACTGTCTATGTCACCCCCATAGCTTTCTTAAATAATCGTTATTTTGTGACCACCTGCCAAAGACACAAGAAAACATGTTGTCCATATCCGAACCCTATCCTAACCCTTAATCCACAGTACAGACTGTTGACCATACCTTCCATCAGGTCTACCCTACCATCAGCTTACTAATAATCACTCGAGCTATCCACCACTTGGCCCATTTGTATCCACACCATCGGGATGTTGACTTAGACTCACAGGTTACCTAGCAGCGAGACCACTCTGAATCATACCTAATCTGGAAATGAGGACACTAACTGCCACCTATCCATGAGATACCCAATTTGTGCCATTTTCAAAAAAAAAAAAAAACTTCAAAAAAACAAGAGAGCAGAAAATATAAAAAAAAAGAAAAAAAAAACGAAAGAAGGGCACCTTGCATGACTAGAAAGATGACCATGGAATTAGGACATGTGGCAGGCTGAATGAGGCATATTTCCTGACATCTCCATATCGCCATTGTTCCACTATAATATCACAAATGAAACTCTGAAAGAGGTTCGACTAGTGGGAGGGTCTAGCCTCACTTCTTTTTGAAACAGGGTTGAATATGCTAAGTTGCTCCTACTTCTAAAGCCCCTGCTTATGAACCCACGTGTTATAGAGTTCATAGAAGCCCTCAATTTGAAAGGACCAACCAATAATCCAATAATGTACGCTTCTTGAGACCGATGCCCACACTCGCGAAACATAGCCATTCTAATATCCAACCCCAACAAACAAAATGGCGAACCACGATTTTCAGA
The DNA here is from genome assembly GCA_008642245.1 of Bassia scoparia. Lineage (NCBI taxonomy): Eukaryota > Viridiplantae > Streptophyta > Magnoliopsida > Caryophyllales > Amaranthaceae > Bassia > Bassia scoparia. Next base: position 23,850 of record SNQN01009454.1, read on the forward strand.
ACACGAGGTGCGGCCTTAATCGCCAAAGTACAAGATTCGAACATCCAGTACAGCACAACGTACCACAGAGATCCAAAAAGTCTCCGCTTGTCAGAGAGCAACAGGCGAGTTACCGAAGAAGCTTGCGGAAGCTTGTTAAGAGAGATCAAGGAGTTGACCATCGAGCACTTCCTTGGACAAAGTAGTGAAAAGGCGATCCAAAAGCCATTGACCCAACCTTTTACCGGCAAGACACGAACACACACACACTCATAATTGTAACCCCAACGCTTTCAACACCTAACACACTGCGCAACAGAGAGGATTTCTCAGCTGAGACCGAACATCACCCAAATAAAAGGATTGCTCTCACAAAGCATTCCCACCTCCTGCTCTATTGATCCGCATCTGAATTCTGCCACTTCAAATATCCGAACCATCGACGAGTATTCACCCAAGACCACCATGCGCTGACCTTTATACAAGCTTGATGACGTCCGCCTATTGGATTTACAAGAATGGATCTGTCTCCCTTTTCTATAGCCAAAACCTCTGAAAATTGGAGGTTTATCGTCAGAATCGATCGTCTCTCGTTTCATTCCATTCTGCAACTATGCAAAAAGAGTACACATACGCTGACTGGAAAAGCCCGCAGTAGGTGTCCATCCGTATTTAGCGCATAGATAAAATGATGAACCTTATCACATCAATGTAGGATCGAGGCGCCTCTGCGCGCCTTTAAAACAATGTGCAAATTATCAACCAACGGATCACAAGCATTTCAAGCAACAAATCAGTCGTTAAGAGCCCAACCATCGTAATCCATCAAGAAGGACTTTGTGTTTAAACGCTGGCACTCGTGGAGGAAAAATGTTTTAAGACCCTCGTGCGGCAAGTCCGTCACATTATGAATATCCTTTGTGACAGAGCGGGATCCTATATATAGTCGAGAAAGAACAACAGACGTGTTCTATCCTGTACGCGCTATTTGACTAGATAGAGAGATTGCTGCCAGGCCCTGGCCTGATGGTCTGCATAGCATATGAATCGCTAGCTGCGAAGAACAGAGGAACATGTGCACAAAGACCCTCTACAATTCTACTAACATCGTACCCATTAAAGAAATATTATATTTAACTCCACAAAAGCCCTTGCACCATGACCCTTCACCCCAGCATCAAACCCAATGAATAGTACATATCTCCTGCAAAGGCCTGAGAGTCACATCACTTGAGCTACGTAACTTGTACAACACATTCGCAAATGCTTTTCTTTGAAGTACCACATTGGGCACCCCATAATATACGTCGCGCGACCACATTAGCATCTTATTATTCTCATGAATTTAACAAAAGCAAGAAAACAACAAATAATGTATAATACTTGTCAGAGCGAATATTATGCATGATGTGATGTTTGTTCATAATAGGATAGTTATGCTTAGAGCACATCACATTATAAGTGCTCAAATGTACGAGATTT
>SNQN01009455.1:0-17745 GCA_008642245.1 Bassia scoparia
AATTATATAGTGTCCCTTGACACTGACACATGGTGATCTTTATATTAGTATTGAAACAATTTATGGGGCGTTTTCTATAAATTTCGTAAATGGAATGGAAAAGGTAAATGAAGGAAAGGGAAATAATACATGTTATTACCTTTGATATATAATATGTTTGGTATCTTCGTGGAATAAAAACAAATTGTGGAGTTTCTAATTGAGGAGGGAAACACAGTTTGTTTCCACTCGTTAGACAWGGTAGCGATTTGATGGATTTTGTTACCCTTTGAAAGCAGTATTTGTTYCTTGTGTCTCATACCAAACTACTAGAAATAGAAACACTTATTTGTTTATGTTTCATACATTACAATTTTTTACACCAAACACCAGRCAATTAATCTATATATTAACCTTTATTATATAATTGTAACACTTTTTGACATATAGTTTTTAAGTCCTTTGGTTTCGGTTATGAATGATGACAAACCTAAGTATTGAACTATCTTATTGTCATGTGTTATCTTAGCACATGTTGATAAAGTTGAAGTTCAATGGAATCAAGACAAAGCTATTGAAGCCGAGGTCTTGAAAACAATCAACCATGTTCAAGAATTGTAATAGTTTTAGGTCTTGATGTAATGTAAATGCTATATTGGTTGATGGACTATAAAGATGAAAAACAAGATAGGAGAGTTAGTTGTGGATGACAAGGAATCTCGGTTACTTGGCATATACAACTAAAGTGAACACAACTYACTGAAATAGTATGGGAACAAATCTGGACCAATTTGCTAGTGTTTACTACTTCATATAACTTTATTTTAGGAAAGTTAATCTTTTCGCAAAAAATGTTTTTGAAAATATATTGTTGTATATTTGACTGCGGAAGAATCTTTGAATAGAGTAAAGGGATCGGGAATACATTTACTTGATATTATTTGCATGGAAAAAATATTAAGAGAATATATTTTCCATATTGTATCCAACAATCAAGGAAAATATACTCGATCTCACAAATATATTTCTGATTTTCAATACTTAAGGCTTATTTAAGGATTCCTCTTACACTCGGATAGATCAAAATGCTTTTTGCGCACATTTGAAAACCCTAAGCTGAATGCATACTCTATCTCTCGTAACAACCTAGCAAAAACCCTAATATCACAGTAAGCACAAAATAGTTATGGGAATTGTGTAGCTTAATAGGTCGAGCTGTTGGGAAAGTAGTTATGGGAATTGTTTCATTGAACTGTTAGAGCTAGCAGTTGAGTGAACACCGGTACCCAATCATCCCGTGCATATGTGCATCAGGTAATTGAGATAAATTCTTTTGTTCTCATGAGTTGATTAATAAACGAGTTAGACTAAGTGAGTCAGAGGATGCAAACTTATTAGTAGTTGAATCTCGTTCAATCCTTGTGTCGTTTATTTATATTTTGGTGCATACATAACTGTTTCCTAATTGTTCTCATAATCAATCGAAAGTTATACAACATTTCACGAATATTCAATTCACCACCCCTCTTTGAGTTTTCTTACACTTACAATAGCAACCTTTTATTTTATATAGTCATCTTCAAATGACATATATTGACCCTTTGGTGTACAATACTTACTGTGTACTGGATGTATTCAATACAATGTTTTATATATTTTTATTGATATCTACACATAGAGGTGGTAAACGTGTGGTGTTGTGTCATCGTGTCACTTACTTAAATGGGTTGAACCCCTCCAACTCTAACACCTGTTTAATAAATGTGTCGTGCAGTGTCATGTCAACTCGTGTACTTAAACGAGTCAACAACTTCAACCCAAGCCCATTATTAAATAACGAATCGATTTTGTGTCGAGTTATAGCGTGTCATGTCTTTTTTTTTTTATTACAAATGTTAAAAAAACATGTTGAATCGTGTCAATTCGTTCACCAAACGTGTTTCTCGACCCGTAAACGCTGAATAACGTGTTGTGTCAACCCGTTAATAAAGTGTCGATTCGCGTCGAGTTAGCGGGTTGTATCAGTTTTACACTCTTTCTACACAGGGAAATTAAATAAGGATATCAGGAGTTTGAGGAGAATATCACGTGTTACACAAACTTTTTTCTAATGTAGTGGGAAAAATGACAAATATAACCTATATGAATGAATACATTGTTTTATGTGAATATTTTAAATCATTGATAAAAGTTGGTCTAGATGATAATATAGACCTTATATGATGGAGTTTTAGGTTTGAATCTTGTTCAAACTTAATTTGTTTCTAGAGCATGTACAACGATGAGAATATTAAAGAAATTAAAGAGGATGAATTAGTGAAAAATGAAGTGTCAAAAGGAGAAGAGAAGTGATAAAATTTAGAGGAAGAGGACTCATCAATCACATTGTTGTTGATGGTCTCATACAATGACGTATGACACACTTATACGACGCATGTACTCTTAAATTGTACTTAACATATTAGTACCAGAGTGATTCACGTGACGCGTAAACGTTGTAAGCAGCAGTTTGTTGGGAACGAAATAAATTTTAAAACATGTGGCGTATCCTCACTCAAAAACAATAATAAACATTTGTTTCCTTTTTTATATATGGTATATGATAGACTCAACTTTTGTACACGGTAACATGATAGAACTTTTCAAATTTAATTACATTAAACTCATTAATTAGGGGGTCAATTGGTGTTAGTTTATATTAAACTAGGTTTGTTATAGTTAATTTACGTTAAATTATGTAAGATTTCTCATCTTTAAGGGCATCTTCGTAATTTATCGTCAATTTGCTAGGCTCAATCCTTATTGGGTTAGAACACGTACAATCGACGTTATTTTAAAGCGATTTGTGTTTAATATGGATGACTCGTCTTTTCGTGAATCAGGCCAGGGTCAAGTTAAAATCCGGATCTTTGATCAAAATCGATTCACTAGACGTAGAGATCCTAGCACGTTTCGGGTTTCGAATAGATAATCGGATACGAGTCTTGGCCACACCTATTCCTGACGAGCAAGATTTCGCGGGTCGGTAAAACAAGTGATGCGATAAAACTAAGTATAAATTATAAACAAACCCTTCCAAAGTTCCAAGTCGTCTAATCTTACCTCTTAAGTCTTAACTCGTCTTTGAGATTTTGTGATCCTCAACTTTTCTCACCCTAGACAATACAATTCCCCCTTAAATTCTACCAAAAAAACACAAAGAAAAAGGGGGTTTTTATTCATTCATATCGATACCAGTCCAGTTTCTCTCTCCTACTTCTTCCTTCAAAGATGCCTCGCGCTTCATCCAAGAAAACGGGTCAATCAAATTCTACGCAGTTACCGCCTCTGGCGATCTCTTCCGCTCGGTACCTTTCTTTATTGCTTCTAAGATTGAATCTTATTCCTCTTTTGAGCTTGATTTGATGTATTTGGGTTTTTGATTTGATTTCCAATCAAGGTTTTTTTTGTCAATTTTGAGTTTTTATTCGCGTTCTTTGCTCCTATCTTGTTGTTGGGTGTTTGGGATTTCATTGAATTTGGGATTTCATTAAATTTGATTGATGTTTCATGAATTGTGATTGTAATTGGCTCGTTAATTGTGTGGTTTTGTTCTGATATAGTGATTTCTAGGTTGGCTGATTTTGCTGAGAGAAAATTTTTGCCGTGAAATTGTTTTTGTTGGTACATCTGAACATGCAAAGATAAGTAGAATACTTTTAGATTATGATGAAGATAATGCAAGGGTAGTACTGCTGTTTATGACATGTTAGCTGATGTGATCACTAGGAAGAAGAGGAGCTTGAACTTGTAACATTGATGCTTTGTTGTGGAAACCCTACTACTTAGAAGTAATGTTAGTAAAAGACTAAACTTGAGTCATCGTTGATCATGTGCAGCTTAATAAAGCGAGCTCGAGGGAGCTGGAAAGAATTGACCAATTGTTCTATGCATATCTAATAGGTCGTCGGGTATGATAGAGTAAGTTGTTTTATATCTTTTTGTGTTATGCATTGCTTTGATAATCTTTCTTGTTTTTGGGAAAGTTTTCAGGTATGTTGCGTTTGATTTCGTAATTTATATGTACATTTTTGGAATTTGATTGCATTAGGGTTATTGCATCTTGTTTTAATATTCCTGGTTCTGTTGATCTTTATTGCATTAGGGTTATTGCATCTAGGGACAGATTTCATCTTGTTTTAGTTTTCCTGGTTTTGTTTGATCTTTATTTTTTGTTGCTTTTCATTGCTCATTAGCAATTAGGACTGAGTGGGTTAGACTAAAGTAGAGTAGGGAGAAGTCTCTTATTTCAATGCAGCGGGACTGGTTTGTTCTCCCTTCCATTATTGTTCATGGAAATATTAGGGTTCTCAGTTAATTTTGAATGAGGGCTGGATTTTGAAGAATTTTCTATGGAACTTTGCTTGGGTGGCCTAAAATTAATAAAAACTCATAATTTTCTTTTTAACTATGCATAACCTAGTTATTGCATAGTTTACAATTTGATATCTATTGAAGTGGATTTCCATCTTGTTGCAATGTTCCTGGTTTGTTTGATCTATATTTCCTGTTGGTTTCATTGCTCATCAGCAATTAGGAAGAGTTGTGAGAGACTAAAGTACTGTAGAGTAGGAAGGAAGTCTCTTACTTGAATGTAACAGGCTGGTTTGTTCTCCCTTCTGTTATTGTTTATGGAATATTAGGTTTCCACGGTTAATTTTGAATGTGGGGCTGGATTGTGAAGAATTTTTTATGGAACTTTGCTTGGGTGGCCTAAAAAGTTGTACGAAGTATAACATCCTGTTGCTTCATGTCTACAATAATATTTTTTCTTTTTAAACATTAATCTGGGTATTAAATCTCAATTATACCTGTTGCACTAGTAATCTTTGTATCAATTCATTCAGCCATGCGTTATTTATAGCCACATGAGCTTGCGTGCTCTTTATTATTTGGCTTAAAACTAGTTTTTCCCCCCTTATTTGCTATAGAAGTATTTATTCATGGCAGTAACAGTTACTAACACGTTCTATTGACCCAAACCTAGTCAAACATTTGTCCATTAGAAGGACTAGATCCCATCAGTGCATAATCCAGCTAGTTTTATTGTCACGAAGACGAAATTTCTTAAACTGACTCTAATATAGTATTATTGTACGTAGAAAGAATTGTTTCTAATCAACCTGGTTTGGCTGGATACAACTTTTGTGATTTAGCTTCACATTCGTGTTGCAGTGTTCTTGTACTTTGCCACAAGACTTTATAAGCATTTTGTTAGATTACATATGGAAACGTAGTGCTAATGAATTTTCACGAAGCAACCTATCTAATGCCTTAATTTTCTTTCCTTTTTTTACTGGCTGATGGCCTTGGAATTATGTTGACAATCATTAAAAGCCTTTTCTTATAAGCATTTTTCTGTTTTATATATATCGTCTCTTATGGATAAAGATGTTCTTTACACATGATTTGATATTCTTGATGCAGTCCGGAAGGCATAGAAACACTCTGTTCAGATATGGAAGTGGATCATACAGATGTCAGAGTACTTATGCTTGCTTGGTAAGGAACTGCAGCCGCAATTATCGCTCTCCACTCAATGTAGACTTGTCTTTGTTAAGTAATATTTTCTGTTTTTTCCTTGTTCCAGGAAAATGAATGCTGAGAGACAGGGTTACTTCACCGTGGTAAGCAAATCCTGTCTCCTTTTATCATGTCGCTAAGCTATTGTCATGTCTTGGTAAGAAAATTAGTGCTACTATCATGTCTTGGTTAGAAAATTAGTGTTACTATCATGTCATTCATGTCATTAAGCTATTATCATGATCTTGTAAGCTATGTCCTATTGTTCTTTGGTGAAATGAAGACTATTACCAAAATAGAGTTCTCCCATTTAGTGTTCAGGCTTAGTTTATACCTTTTGTTTTCTCCCCCCTTTTCAACAAAATGATAGTGAACAGGTAACTTGGCGTACTGCTTGTCTACTGCTGTTGGTAGACACATTTCTTAGTGAAGATGAATAGTGTAAGGCATCTAGTGTATCAAAAGTTACAAAACAACCACTTGTTTCTGCATCTCATTGCATGTACCTGTTAGATGTCACTTATCTAGTTGTCTGCTAGATACACCGCTGAAGTGCTGATAATGAAAAGGTATATATCTACAGGATGAGTGGCGGAGAGGCCTGAAAGCTCTGAGGGCTGATACAATTGTGAAATTAAAGAAGGCACTCCCAGACCTTGAGAAAGAGGTATTTTAATCTCCCCTCACACCTTGCGTGGAAAGGGATAGAAAATCAAGGTTTTTTGTGATTCTATTTGAAACGTTTCATTGTTTTCTTCTTCTTAAGTAAGGAAGGACAACAAATTTTGTGGACTTCTATTCAGTATGCTTCCGCTATTGTCTGACAGGTTTTTGAGCTCAATGTTCGATCTATTTGAGTATGGAAAGTTCAATCCTTTTTGTCTTTCTTAACTATTTGGGTCACTTCTTCTTTCTTTCTTTCTTTTTCGAGGAGAACAGAAAGTATATGATATTGAAAGCATCTGTCATTGTTGGATCTTGTATTAGGATCTCAATTCCGAGCCCAAGTCGACTCTTTATTGAATATCTAAAAGTAAGCACTTGAATATGCTTGAACATGCTTTGAATCTCTAGAGCAGCTTTTATAATATTCACAGATTGAAAAAACTGAAGTAATGATGTAAGAATTTAAAGTGATATGGTTACGCAACATAAAATTTTATGATACGTTTTTTTTTGAAGAATAGAGATTACTGTGGATTTGATGCTCACTTTTGTTGCTTCAGTTACATTTAGATTAAATAATATTAACTGACAAATGTTCATGTGATTATGTAGTCTCAAACAGATTACAAGTCATTAACATGGACCAGTGGATGGGATTCTACCGGTTCTGCAATGAGGTAATTGGTGGTGTTTCAATTGCATTTAAGCCTGTAATCTTTTCTGCAGTCATTCTTGTGTTATTTGTAGATGTTTATATGTTTTTCTATCATTTTGGTTTTTCCTTGTGGATTAATGTATGAAATGACTGTGTGCTGCGTACAATAAGTGTAAAATGCATACTTGGGTTGGTTTTGGTTAGTTAATTACAGTAATCCCTAAGTTGAATGAATTTTCATGGTTTATAGAAATGAACCAACTGTCCTTTGCCTTCTATGATTCTTAAAATTATTGCATGCGTATACCATGAATCCTTCATTTGAATTTATTACATCTACTGATCTACACGATGAAATTGCTTCATTTAAAGAGAAATATCTGTCTGTGATGTTGGTTGCTGTATATGATTCTATTTTACAAGTAATAAGCCAAGGGAATGGTAGTGTCCGCATGAGATTGCACTATGACTTAATGAATCTAAATTACACTAAATGGATAGGGGCATTTATACAACTTACATTTTCATCAAATTAATATTTATTGTTGACTTGAATTCTTAATATAAATAGTATACTCCATTTGTCATAATTAAATTTGAAATCAACATTTCACACAACAACCATTCATGGATACGTAATACTAAATACTACAAAATACTTTTAACCTATTTTAAAAAATCTTGTATGACAAGAAAAGTGATAAAATCTCTCTATACAACAAATTAGTAAAGAGTAGATAAATAATAATAAGTTTGAAAAACAGAATATGTCTATATATTGTGTTTTTAATGAAGAAAAATTTAGGCTTAGTGTAGTTTACTAATGATAGATGAATGAACTGTGAAAATAGTGTATTTATTTGAAGAACAGAGTATGCGGTATATTAGCACTCATACAAGTGAATTGTGAATGCATGCAAATAAAGCTAGTAATAATTAAACAAGCCTCAATCTTAATGCTTTGCTTTTTTTATCTAGTAAACTCTATATTAATTCTTCAGAGAGAATTTAATTATTCAGTTGCCTTTATTTGTCTTAATGGCACTTGTGCATGTATTTTTCTATTCTTCCTGAATTTAGGTTAGTATTGGTTATTGGAAATTCAATAAGAAAGTACAATGAAATTAAGTTCTAGATTTCCTTCACAGTTTGAAGATTGCATGGAATAAGATATTTTTGGTATATGCACCCACTTATGGGATCAGGCCTTTATTAGTTCTACAAGTACTTGTGGAATATGAAGTTTACTACATTGTTGTACGTGAGTGTGTAGAAATCCAACACATATATTTCGCTTTCGGGCAAGTTTTGGTTTTAAATTTCCATCTGCAACAATAAGTTTGGTTGTAGCTGGCTTTCTTGGATTCAGTTGCTACTCTATTGCATATTGTCAATAGTGAGTAGCATTACTGTTCAAGGAATTGTTAGTATGCTGCATAGTTTAAAGTAACTTTCTGCCATTAGGAGAGCATAACCTTATGCATTAGATGTTTCCTGCACCTAATCATGATTGATGTTGAAAATTGGAGAGTGTTGGCTATATTTCTTTTTTGCTTCTTTTATGTGCATTTGTTGTAGTMAAATTATTGATCATAGGCCTTTTGTTTTGCTTMTATGTTTATCAGATWAGTTTCCCAGACTTCGGCAACTATGATCCTGACCTTGCTTGGCCTTTGATCTTGGACAACTTTGTTGATTGGATGAAAGCAAAGCAAAGCTAGACCAGTGTCTGTCAYAAWWWWAYSSSTCTAAGAATCAACTGTTCCCTTCTCATGGAGGTATGAATGATCTCATTCATCCCAACTCACAAACCATAGTATATGGGGGCTTCACCGTAAAATCGCTCATTTATATATGGGATGTGGAATTGCAGGATTTTTTAATGGTACCCATTTTTAGACCACAGCAATAGATACCTGGATTATCATTGTTTATTTGCCAATCAACTCATGAGAAGCTGTATTTGCTGGATATTTTTGACGTGTAATCATTTAATCCTATAGTTTCATATTTGTTTCATATCCATTGTTTATACTTGTTAATATTCATCATGCTATKTATACTACATTGTATCGAAAGATGTTGGCTTTCAAGATATGTCGTCACTTGTCATGTGTTTACCTCCACTCCGCTATTGATTAGCACCATGAAGGCCTGTTGTGTTCGCTCTATTTTTTTTGCTTAAATTTAGCCAAAAAAGATAAACTTGTAGCAACCTGTAGTGCATCTACATGGCTTGGTGATATTGCATACATAATACCTACAAGATTTCCATTATGCTGCTTAAATAGAGCATGCTAATCGAATTCATTTTTTGAATTTACGCAATAATTAGGGTAGAAACTTACACAATATGTTTTTCACTTGTGCTAGTGCACTTTTTTTTTTTTTTTTTGCTGTCTACTGTAAATGAATCATAACATGTGGTGAAAGTGTAAATCTAATCTTTATTCAGAATTCTAGTAATGAAATCAAAATTCTAAGATGGCTTAAGCTCAATGCAAACTATCCACGTCATGATGACATGCTTCCTTTCTACTTTCTGTCCCTTTCTTCAGCTTGTTCTGTAGTTTTTGGCGGTAACTACTTAAAATCACTCCTTTTGGTGCTTTGCATAACCATATTTTAACTGAAAGTGATGTCCTTCATCATCTTTAATGGCTCCTGTGTCGTTCTCTTTCGATTGTCGCCTTCAATTGGTTCTTCTTCCCTTCGTTGTACATTAGTCCTCTATGTATCTTCAATCCAACATATCGATGTCCTCTTCAGCCGTTATATTCTATGATACGAGGCCAAATAAATTTTCCTTGTTTGATATCTATGGATTAAACTTTGCTTTCCTCAGTTTGCAGTAATCAGTTAAACAGTTGCAGTAAACCGTAACAGTTACCTTGATAAACAAATTTGATGTAGCACGATATATTTTCAGATTCGATCAAGCTGCAATGACTTAGGGCTCGTTCGGCTATTACTGTGTTTTCCCGTTTTATTGTTTTGTCTGGAGCAACCAATCACTATTTCGGAATGAAAATTATTTGATGTAACGACCACCCTTATTATACTTATTTAGTAATAGCTGTCATAGACGACTTCCAAGTAATTATCACAAAATCTTTGTGATTTAATTTATTAGGGCGTTCAAGTTCTGGTGATTATAATAATTAGCACCGGCCCACAAATGGCCTGACTTCAATCGTTTCTTGTACAAAGTATGTAGAATAACGTCGATAACGAATTTCATTCTCGCCATTCATTCCAGCATTAATGTCGTCTTGGTCAGATTTCTGTGGGGAATGTAGTCAGAAATTGGCAAATTTAACGTACTATTCAAAATCGGTCCCCCAAGTTAATCTTTTTGCCACACGTCCGCTATTATAATCGAAAAATGAATTTGTAAACTGAAGTGTTAACTAGTTTAATTGGTTGTATAATAACTGTCAAGGTCAATAATACGAGATCGAATTCCCCATTTTGATAGGCTTTATTCGACCCTCATCAAAACTAAAAAAAGAATGATTGAATATCAATTACTTTTTGTAACTAAAATTAGGTTCATACCCTCTACACTCCTTTTATTGTGCCATGTTCAACGTAGCCTTAATTTTGAGCTTTATTTAGTTCCTCTTAATGAGCAAACTCGGGACTTTTGTCCCCTTCCTCTGAACACTTAACTATATCTTACAATCTCAACTTTGCTAATACTCCTACTTAATAGCAACTACTATATGCAACAATTGAACCTTATCAATATTGCATACCTTCATTAACAATTGACCTGAAGAAACATACTCTCTTGACAAATGGTTCCGAACGAACAGAGATGCTCAGTAAATCAACAGCATGTTAGTATGGTTACTGCTATCGTTATTCCCTCGAATTTGATATCAACTGGAAGCAAAGAAATCGATAGCAGACTTGCCTGCCCAAATTGATATTGAACATGCCTTCTTGCGAAGCACAATTTTCTGATATCGCGTACTCCCATGTGAGTTGTACTCAGTTTCGAGATTGAGATAAATTACAAATTACAATGTGCAACAAGTTCTTATGTGTTCGCCGTAGGATCAGCAACGAACTATTTAAGCTAAAAAACGAAACACTAAAACTCGATTTTGGTACAAGAACATGCCCTTCAAATTCCAACTGTAACAGAGACAATCGACAGAACTGAAGAGTCCACTTAGTTTGTATTTGCCATTTGATGAAGAAGAGAAAAAAATAATGAACCACCCCTTTAACCCTCCAAAACAAAAAGAGCCTCAACTCAAAATGAGATCATTGGCACAAAATCATTTCATTTCTCAAGAGTTTTCTAACTGGCTAGAAGCGAACCTTACATACAGAAGCGAAGACTGCGTCACGATCTCGCCTCTGCTATTTTATTTGCACCAACAATGTTTTCATAGGCGACGATAGTTTAAGAGAATTAGATGAGTTGTGAACCTCTTTGATGAACTGCTTCCTACTTCGTGTCTTCCTCTATACCTTCTCTTCCTTCGCCGTTTGCTGGATTTTGTCGTCGTTATGCTCTCAGAATCACACAGTTCACAGAAATCTGCAACAACGATGAACAAATCTTCAAATCAGCAAGAAACACGCAGAATATTCAAAACTAACAGACTCATCAAATCTGCGTTTTAGGCTGAAATTGCAGGTTACAGAATCTATACTTACTTTGTAACTACAGTTATCATCATATTACCAGATTTGAATTTCTCAGAACTGTTATTCTTATATATATTAACATATATTCTCTATATCTCATATATTATTATATGCTATCATTAAGTATCTCTTAATCTTTATTTATATATATCTCTTTTTTTATAATTTTTTCTGTGTATCTGAGGCATAACCCAACTTGGAATGGATTCAGTAAGCCTATGCACGCATCATTGGCAAAAATGGTTGCAATTCTTGGTGATCAATGTAAGCATTTCCTTTATCCATAGCAAGTTCTCCGCATTCTTCCTCACTCTGATGCTCTCAATCTGTCCATCCTAACCAAAATCGCCCTCCTAAACAAAATCCGTCGCATTTCTTCGGTCCCCTCAAATCCCCCGTCGAGGGTACTCGTCGTCGCTCCGAATGCTATCAAGAACCGCCGTGAACTGCAATCAGCAGTCACACGAAAATTAAAAAAAACAACCCACAAAACAATCAATATAGTTTCCTTCCGATACTACCTTATTTATCCGATTTAATTCAAACTATCGGACAAAAATAGAAAATGTACCTTGTACGCCGATTGAGAACCCCTAAGCGAGCAATACGTAACCATTGTAAGGCGTGATATCGTAGACATTAAGGTAAACGGAATCGAGACCAGATCCAACACAATTTCTTCCTACACAAAACAATGACAGAACTCTTACATAGCATTACTAACTAATAGTATTCATTCATTGCGAAGATGGTGCACAACAAAGAAGTGCACCAATAATAATAATAGAAAAGTTAATTATAGCAAAGTTTCTTATTTTGCGGTTTGTTGCACTAAAAATGTAAACTAAGCCTTTGTAATAGCCAAAACATCAAATATAAAAAGAGAGGGGAGTAAGAAGAGAGAAGAGGACATTGTTATGAATCTCTGTCACTGGGACCCACATAGCACTGCACTTAGCATAGATCAGTGCCCTTTTCCTTTGTTTTTCTGATGATTAAACGGATGATAACGATCCCAACATCTATCATATCGACCTTTTTTTTTTTTTGAGGGGATCCTTATTTGTTATGGATTTTTTATAAAAAGAAAAATATTTTTAAAAAAATGGGTTGGTTATTATTATTTTGGGTGATTATGGATCTAAGATGATTATTATATTTACTATCTTGAAAAAAAAAGATTAATGAAGAAGAGAAAACAGAAGATTGGTACAGCTTTCTTTAGCTGTCTTGACTTTGATTTTAAATTTAAAAGTTTGATGATATTTTTTATTTTTGGAGAAGAACGTAACTCGAAATGGACCTATGTGGGTAGTGAATTAGGTATTTAATATGAACTACTGATGGTTATATCTTAATATTCTTAGTGAAAGATAGTGGAGGCGGAGGTTAGATGTTTGTATCGATGCATTTAGGAATTAATTTATTATTTTATCTGAATTTATTTAAACTTATATAAAACTATTTTTCTGAATGATCTACTCATCTTTTCTGAAGTTGTTTTGTGAGAGAAAAAAATAATAATGTTTTTTTTCAACTTATTTTTCTTATTTGAACTTATTTTATTATATGAACATTTTTTCTGAAAATAGTAAATAAATTGCAAACAGAAAAATCCTTAATAAGAAAAGAATTGACATGATTTTTATTAGTTGTTATGATTATATGATTAGTTTAATCGTATTTATAGATTTTTTTAGGTATGTTGAAATTAAGTCATCAATCAAAATTTCATTGAAGTCAAATTTGATATGGACTTAACAACAAACTCGAAAAACATCATTAACATGGACAGAAAAGGATAAAGGGATTTCCTAAAACATAGTTTGAGGCAAACTTCTATGTGATTACGCCAAAAATTACTTATTTTTTGGTGCACTAATTCGGTTTATTTTTAGGCTAATTAAAATATAGGGCTTTCTAGGTGATTATGCTTCAAAGTATCCTCTTAATGCTTGTGTGGAATCGATTACAACATCTGTCACCAAGTTAAGCCTCAATATCATTTAACCAACTACCAATTGGTACCAAATACTACATACTTAGTTAAGTAGTCCTATAAAAAGGTTGGTAACCGACTAACTAGTATTTATATGCTTATAAAGTTAACTTATTGATAGCATCCTACCAAAACATGTACACTATATAACTAAATGATAGGTTGATTTGCGCACAATAAAATAAAATAAAATAAATGATAGGTTGATTAACTTGATTTAATTTACCAACATAAATTTCAACTCCTTGACTTATAGGTTGATTTCAATTGACCTTTGATTCAGTATGTACTCCCTACGTATCGGTTTAATTGCAACAATTTTTTCACGCTTATATTATCAAGGAGACGATTTGATGGTGTTAACGAATAAATAATGTGAAGTAATTTTAGGATTTGTTATCGTACAATCTCATTTTTGATTGTCTTAAAATAATTTCTATTAATGTATTCGTTTACCCTCTTAAATCTCCTCCTTGATAAGTGCGAAAAACAATTGTTACAGTTAAATTGATATTGAGGGAGTAATATAACTAAATGATTTTTAATAGTAGACAATAATGCTGAACTAATTAAAGTAAAACTTAAAAATATACTCCATTAACTCATTGGAAATGAAAAATCAATAATATAAGTAGGTCTTAGGAGCATAAATACATTATTTATACACTAGGTTTTAGCCTATTCCGTACTACTTGATAATTTAAATCAGCAAATAATGATAGTGTATTATATACATGTAATTTGCATTATTATCTTGGTATGATTATTGTGGGGTTTCAAAGAGGAATAGATATTAATGATTTGATGAGAAGAACATGAACAAATCAGTAGCATTGTGGGGTCTAATTAATTCATGTAGAATGGACTGGTTTTACTGATTTGGTAAAGTTAATTTGGTTCTTCCTAAATTATGCTTCTTTATTTGGTGTAACATTCCCTTTGCTTTTTTTAAAAGCATGTACTGTTGTACTAGATAGTCTAGTAGTCTACTATTTGAGTCTTTTTATTCAGGTTTTTATATCCTCCAAGGCGATAATGTTTTAATGCAAGCCTAGTGCTGCATAAGACAATGCAGTCCAGTGGATCCACGAGCATATTTAATTTTATTTAATTAATTAATTTATTTTATTTTTTTTGTAAATCAAAGTATATGATAGGATATGACAAAATGAATGTGGATATGATTAAAATGAATGTGGATATGACAAAATGAATTAATGGTAGGATATGATTAAATAAACTAGGATATAGTAAAATGAATCGTGGATATGACAAAATAATTAATGGTAGGTTAATGATGCCAAACCTAGGATATGGTAAATGAATCGTGGATATGAATAAATACACGTAAATTACACTATGATTTGTAATAAAAAAAAAAACAAACGGACCCACCGAAAATTACCAAATACCGTACTGCATTTAAAAATGCAGCATCTGTGCTGCCCTGCATCCAATCAATTTTTTACTCCATCTCTACCGGTAAGAATGGCAATGATGGGTCGATTGACTCGGAACAATTTATGCATTTTTCGACTCTGTCCTACTGAAGTCGGATTTTAAATCAACATTCGACTCTGACACGAGATTCAAATATCAGAATTCGCTCTGACTCGATTCTAATCCGATTTTGAGTTTTTTTTTTTAAAAAAAGTCCTAAGTTTTAAGTGTTTTCCTATTACTTTTTATAGTTAGTTTTTTTTATATGAAATAATGTTTTTGACAATAACCCTATACATAAAGAGCCTAATAGATAAAAATTAAGAATATATAGTCAATTCGGATTGGATAGTCGGATTTTTTGTGAGGTTTCGACTCCGACCTCTTCCAATACAATTTTATTTATTATCTCGAATTCGGAGCGGATTTTTTCCCTTAGGTTGGAGCAACTAAGGTCGAATCCGAGTTGGATAGCATCATCAGCTATTAGGTTTAACTTTGACCAAAAGTGATGGACATGTGAGCGAGTTGCGAGACGCAAGAAATTAATTAACTTGACATTGACACAAGTTGATCAGACCAATACAAGTATGTTGACATGCAACGCGTGACAAAAAAGAGACATGTGGCCTATGAATAAAATTTTAAAACATTGATCATGGTTAAGTCCGTTTGCATATATGCATGCTCACTTAAATATAAAAATATAAGAATTGGCGAGACAAAACCCGAATTGACACGACGCATAGGTTGAACTATGGAAGAACACATTTTATTCGTAAAAACTGACCTATTCATGTATAAAACTATAAGAAATTTTTACTTAGCTGTAAATTTGTAATGCAAAATTGAATAATTAGAAGTACAATAGTAAGTTGAAATCGTAGTGATAAACACTTCTAACAAAAACCTTTATAAAGTGATGATGTCTATTGTTTGGTATTAAACATAAATTTGTTAAATTATTATCAGTTAAACTCATGCGTCTTGGTGGGTAATTACAAAAATGTAGCAATTAAATAATACAAACAATTGATTCATCAACCAGAATATAAATTCAAGGTATTTATTCTCTATAATACTTGTCGTATAAGTGTATAACAAGGTTGACATACATTAAAATAAGGAATTTTGAGAGAGTTTGGCTATTAAAAAATGTTAGACAAAATTTGAGATTATGATAAATATAATCTAGAATTCAAGACAATCAACTTGGGTTTGACTAACAATTTAAAACATTAAAAAATGCTTGGATTTAGAAAATTGATAGATTAACATGGAGCCACACAGCTCATCACTTGCACAAGTAATAATACTCCATCCGTTACACTATGTTTGTTACGCATTTCATTTAATCATTTTGAGTGTTTCCAAAGTTTGTTACTTTGGGAATCTTTCTATTTATATAAAGACTACATATTAATTTATAATTCATCACATTATTAATATCATAGTCCAACTATTATTTGTGATTGATTAAATTAATTAAAATATCATAACAAACATAGTGTGACGGATATAGTATAGATTAGTAGCGGAGTGTAGTACTCCGTAACAATTGAAGCTTTTTCTTGAATAGTGAGGAATAATGATGTTATTGAACGTCCATTATTCTTGGTGAACAAAATTCAAGATTTCAAGAACATTTGGAAATTGGAATACGCAATGTCATCCATATCAATGCACATGCACATTGCACAAGCACAATGTTACATTGTTGGAGAAGCTAGGTAAATATGCACACAAGAAGATTGGGATACCATGCACATGATGCTGCTTCTTACTCTCCTCCTATCATTTACCATGCATATATGTCTATAATAATGATTATGATATATACAGTCCTTAGAGTTGCATATAAAAGCAAAAAGGAGGTTTCAACAAAGTAAAGATTTAGACATTATTATGTGCAATTTTAACAAATCTATAAATACTTACTATTTAAGCAAAAATTAATGCTACATGTAGCCCTAAGGGCTGCGTATAGCTTTCCTAATAATAATATAACTTTCTTGTATACTTCGCGTATGGAGTAGGGCATAGTCAGAGTGACATAAGGGTCACTTTAGCACAACACGAATTGAGCACATCCAACACGAGCCCACTGTTGCACACACACCGGATGATTGATGAATGCCAACGGATTATGGGCACAACATTTTATAAATGGCACAAGATCAACATGAGCATGTGGGCCGATCCACACTTGAGATGTTCTTTTTTAGAGAAAAACTACTCCCTCCGTTTTTAGAATGTTACATACCATTTTGGAACGGTTTTTAAGAGTTGATTGAGTTGAATAAAATAGTTGACTAAGTTGGGTAAAAAGTTGAATAAGTTAGGTAAAAGAGTAAATGTGTGAATGAAATTTTATGGGGAATAATAATTTTGGGTGAATAGATTGGTAAAATAATGAAAGTTGACTTTAGAAATGAGTAATTCATTAATATTAGAGTAAATAAAGTAGGTAAAAGGTAAAAAAGTTATTTTTAGATTGGTTTGGAACATCTATTTGAAAACGYCCCAAAAASGAAASTGYAACATCTAAAAAAACYGAGGGAATATAAAATATCAAAAATTATTATAAGCAACACGACGCGTGGATTGGGTTGGACACATGCCTCTTTTTTAATTAGAAATTTCACACGAACCRGACACAACACGATGTTACCRATGGTTCGTATATGAACGACCCATCTATGCACGAGGCCCATGGGCCATCCCAGCACGGCCATGRCCATCTTTACTAATAGGTCTATTATYGTCCCGGGARCATGWT
>SNQN01009456.1:8892-25304 GCA_008642245.1 Bassia scoparia
CCTTGTGAGTTTTGTGGTTGGTCCGGAAATTCACTTGATTAGCTACTAGGTCGGTTGTCTCTTTTAGGGGCTGGTTCCACTTGGTGAGTTAAGATCCTTCGAGTCTTTTTTAAGATTTGAAGTTAATTTTAGTTTTCAAACACTATCAAACACTATTTCATTCGTTTCTTGGATTTTTGAGGAATTCTTCCTTATAAATCCACATCAGATAGGCTCACTTTTGTACCTTACAACTAGCGAACCTGATATCATGTTCTCTATGGGGTTGTGTGCTCGATTCCGGAGCAACCCCAAGGAGTCACATCTGAAACTTGTAAGAAGAATTCTTAGGTACTTAATTGAAATAGATGATTTTTGTTTGTGGTACCCCAGAGGTAGTAGAGTTGAACTAGTCGGGTACACAAATGTAGACTATGTAGGATTCCTAGTGGACAGGAAAAGCACATCAAGTATGACACACTTCTTGGGATCCTGTTTGATCTCTTGGGGTTCAAAGAAGGAAAATGTTGTTGTCTTGTCCATAGCAGAAGCTGGATACGTAGCTGTTGCATGTTGTTCTCAACTGTTGTGGATAAAGAGTCAGTTGAAAGACTTTGGTGTATTATTAGATTGTGTTCCTATACTTTGTAATAATGCAAGTACTATTAACATTTCTAAGAAGCCTATGCAGCACTCCAAGACAAAGCGTATTGAAATCAGACACCACTTCCTTAGGGATAATGTGGAGTTATTATTTTTTAAGAGTGAAGATCAGCTTGCTTATATCTTCACAAAACCATTGTGCAGAGAGTCGTTTTGTAGGTCACGAGTTTTGTTAGGTTTAGTTAGATTTAGGTGAAAGGGTTCTTTTTGTTTTCCCTCTATGATTGGGTAGAATAGTGTTCTTGGATGTAGGACTGCACACAGGTTTAAGACCGAACCGGATCGGACCAGAGCCGGTTAGACCAGAGACCGGAATTAGCTAAAATCACGGACTAGAGACCGGACCAGAAAAAACAGGTCCGGTCCAGTCTTAGACTTGTTGGACCTGTTTAGATAAAAAAAAATTCTCATTAAAAGATCACATCACAAATTACATTATTTGCGGTACATAAAGCACAACAATACATTAGTACAACTGTACAACACTATAGTACTATAATACCTCTTTATTAAAAAGAAAATAAATCTGCACCACTTCAATATTACTGTTAGTCTGTTAGTATTATACTACTACTTCTACTTCTCAATTCAATTCAATTCTAAATCACCCACTTTTCTTCCTCTTTTATAAATACTTAATTTTTCCATCAATAATTTCAATTAAAAAATAATCAAATACTCTCTTTACTTATTTGAAAGTGGCGAATCCTAGTGATGAGTACGGTCGTGCGGAAGACGTGAGTTGGCGTCGTCGTCAAGCGCCAACGATGATTCTAAAGATGCCAAATTAGTAGACCATAATTATTACTTCGTATGGTGGGCTTGGTGGCTGTAGGCTGAGATGCGGTGGAGCAGAGGGTAATATTGAATCTGTGCCATGGAGAAGACGATGTAGTGAGAAGTGAGATGTGAGGCATTGGGGAAAGAAGGGTCTTTTAAGTTTGAAGATAGGATAAGGTTTTTGAATTGTCACAAACTGATAAATGGATGTCCTTATTCCTTAATGGGCTAGATTTTTTTAAATATAGATATAAATTACGGGCTATCCGGTCTGGACCGAAAAATTCCGGGTTTGGACCGCACCGGACTTGAAACCCGGATTCCTTTTTTTTTTTGGACCGAAGACCGGACCTGTTATATCCGGTCCGGTCCGGTTCTGGTCCAAAATACGGTCCAAAACGAATTGTGTGCACTCCTACTTGGATGTATATATTGCACATAACTTTGTTGTTTCTATTTGTACCATTATGAAGCATGAGTAGGTGAAGTGAACTAATTTGCCCAGAATAGTTAAAGTGTTTGTGGTGATAGAACAGTACAGGAGAAGAACATATGGTGTAACACCCCAATAATCCTCCACTTTACCTGTGAAATATTAAATGAAAATACGGAGAACCATTGGCATGTCACCGCCACGTGTTAAAACATTTAGGCTAAAATGATAACTTGCAGCGGAAATCAAAGGTAGAAAATAGTTCAGACCAAAGTGTTAAAATCTGAGATATAAAAACTCATTTGACAAGTTGGAACCATCAAGGCCCTTATTCGCAAATAACGGTATAATTTCTTTTCAAACATAATAAACTCGTTTTAGAAAATCGTTCTGTAAGGTTCATGATGCATGAACAAATTATTTAAGTACGATCGACTCTCACTCATCCCAACCATCCAAGGCTAGTCACCTGATTGCAAATCCTGTAAAAAGTCTGCTCCCCATAATTTCCAAGTGAAATAACGCATCATCACAGGTCCACCAAGAAAAAAGTGTGGACGACAACAAACAACACAAAGCACACAATCAGCAAAGCTGATACATACAAATTACGAAAATCAGAAAACAAACGGACAGCATCTCCCCTAAAAACTGGACATACCAAGGTTACGACACCTGCTTAGAAACAAAAGAAACCCAATTGTGGTGTTCATAACCACTTAACAACATCATACTTATACAACATCCCAAACTCAGATCAATTAACACTACTTATTACATACAGCTGCTCCAATACAATAAATCCCAAAACATCAATAGCTTCTTATAACTAGATTGTACCTGCAAAATATTACTCAACTCCATACATGACTCAATATATTAACTAATTAGATATGATTGAGCAATAGACAAGGTTGTCCAAATCCCAGACCACAGAGTGCCACAGTTCAAATCCCAGACACACTAGGTGCCACAGTTCAATTCCCCCATGCCTCTCCGTCGAAGGCATCAAAATGGTGAACGGGCGCGACTCCGTCACCGAAGCTAGTGAGATCTCAACTAACCCCTATCAGATATTAAATATCCAGAACGAAGATAATAGTAAGAAAAACCTGAAGAGACGCGTTGATCAAACGGCCCTCGGAAGGAAGCGAAAAAAATCGCAACCCCAACCCCTGATTGTCAATACTCCACGTGCACCAATCCAGAGTTTTATTGCTCATCCAATTTTATTATTTAATCGTTAATTATTGACAAGTCATATGACTCACAAACAAGACCACAAACACATACCAATTATTTTAACCAAATAACCTCGTCATTAAGACTTGAATACTTCCCTTTACTCAATTCACACATTAAGTCATGAACGAGTAATAAAATCACCTCATGGAGTAAGTTACACTTAACTCCACTTGAATCAACCATATCAAATCACCTCATGAAGCAAGTGATACTTGACTCCACTTAATTCATTCCTGTATTATAAACCACCTCAGGTGACAAGTTTTACTTGACCCACTAAATCATCTATATTTATAAATTACCTCAATAGACCGAAATAATTAATTAAAGACCATTGACTAGTTGTCAACCTCCATAATCACACTCATGAATAATCCTTCCACAATATTCCTCAACTCCACAAATATAAACCAATAACCAATAAAGAATTCGCTTGGACTATCAAACAACTTCATGGACGTTTCTACTCATACTCTATATTAACAAACATCCTCAAACAACTTTAAGATCAAGATTTCGCAGTAGTACGTACCTTGAATAAACTGAGCGACAACACTTTAACACTTAAAATCGACCTCTACGAAGTCTTCTCCTAATCATATAATAAAACTTGAATCAACACACTTGACTTAAATTTACAGCAATACTAAGTAGACTTAATGGCTCGCGTAGCCCGCTTTTTACATCATTCTTTGCTCTGACCAGGAATCCACAGCTTGATCTCGAAAATCACGTTTCAATAAGATCGGCATTTTAATCCGCGACCCCGAAACGTTTGGTGCCAAATCAAGCCCCACGTCCAATCAAGTAACCTCGTGGTTCGCGACATGTACGATCAATCGATAACCCAATTCGCCCGCATGTACGCCTCTATTCTGGTCTCATGTAATCCACTAATCATATTATAATGCACAAACTTACGTTTTTAGCACCTAGAAGAGGTCAACTAACCCTTAGGATTACTAGGTAAATTGTGTACTGATTATTCACGAACGACTACCTAACCTAGAAATTTGTGACCACTGTATAATAGATTCACTGTAAACGTCCCGATCAAAACAGTGTCCATAGTTTAATCTGATTAACTGATTCACATTAATTCCGGTCTTTGTTAGCAATAACATATACAAAATTATACAACAACATATCGACATAATGACCTATTGCAATAACATGAAGCTGCTCAACTTCAAAGTATTATGCCGAAACTCATCCTTACCCCTAAATCTGCCAAAGAAAAAAACACAAGTTAGTTCGGTAAAAACCGCAATGAGAACGAATCCCTTTCCCTTGATCGCCTACATCGAAACAAAGAAAATTCCCTCGTCTATCCTTATAAAAATGCTAAGCGCAATGGATCTTTTCGCCTTCAGTTGCCTATACAAGAGAAAAAATCTGTTAGTATTGACACATTAATAATAATAATGTAAATGAAAACCAAAAAAACGCAATGAAAACCGATTCTCCAAAACAAAGTGCAAAAACCTTACTATTACATGAAACAAGATTAAAAGTTGAGTTTCTACCATAGCCTTAATTATATTAAAAACTTTCATAACAAGGTACCCGTCAATATTAAAAAGAAACCAAAGAGATTATTGGTATAGTAATCTCAAATTAACCTTTTTATCCTTGTCGCTATTCCAAAATTCGCATGCTTGATTAAAACGAATGTATAATGTGTTTGAAGTGTTTTCCCGAGGAGTGAGACGACGAGAAGAGAGTATGCCGTGTATGAAATGCGTGTGTGATTGAAGCCGTGCCTCGGACTGAGCAAGCGCAAGAGTGTTTTATAGCAAGAGCAAAATTCGCTCAGCACAATAACCCGAACCGTTAAACGCATTAGCTGTTAGGGAGCATATATACCTACTTCCTGCGTATATACGCCTATACAGCTATTATCGGCCTGCCCTGCTTTCATACATTTTTTGGAAAATTCTGTGTGTATATTAGCTAGTACTACCGCTCCTGTTTGAGCCGTATTACCCGCTCGCTGTTATCGAGCGTATATACGCTCAACACTTGCTATATACGCTTGAATTTTCGTATATATTTCCAAAACTCGAATATTTTGATTTCCTCCATTTATTCGTGATTCCCTTGATTCAACGTACCTAGACACCCTGCTCTCCAACAAGAGTTTAGAATGTTCTAGAAGGTTCCACGTATTCCGGAGTATTTTTCTAATTATTCGTGTATTTTCTGGTATTCTGCGTATTAAACATTGCAAAATCATAGAAAATCATAGAAAAATCAAAAATAATTTAAAAATACTGGCGGATTCAGAAAAATGTTAGCACGACATGATGACATCCAAAAAGTATGGAATCCCTCTCCTTGCAAAACCTTTCTAAAAACCTTTGAAACTTGAAAAAAACCGAAAGAAAGAATTTTGCCTTGTCCTTTGACCTTGCCAATATTTCCCAGTCACGCCTTGCGAACTTCCATCTTATGAATTCAAACATCTTTCTATTCGAAACACAACGCGGAGATCGCGTAGTTCATCACGATTACTCATTGGGACACATTTTCATGAAGTGCACCAAGTATTAAACTGCCTTCAAAATTACCGTAAAACATTTTTATTCTCATAAAAACCGCCCATTGATAGTATTAAATATTATATTATAGCCTAAGTTTGAAAAATCATAAAAATCTAGTTTTCAATAAAGAATTTCAACACTTTAATTCATTGAATAATTCTGAAAATTTCCCTTTAATATAAAACCTTTAAAAACTCAAAACATATGCATACAAGTGGTACAATTATTAAATCATTGTTTTGAAGTGAAAACCCATTATTTCAACACTAATAAGCTTCAAAAATATTTATGAAAATCTGAAATTTATTGAAACTTGCAAAAGACAAGGTCTAGCTTGTATACATATTTAATAGTTCATAAACAAGTTTAATTCATACAAAAACATTATTTAAAATCATCAAAACCCCTTAATACAAATCTGAAAATTTGTTTAAAGCCTCCAAAAATTTTCAACTTTTGATTTCATACAACTCATACATCACAAAACAACCATTAAATCATCAAACTATCAAAAACCCCAATTTAAGCCCTAATTTCAATCTTATTAAATCTGAAAATTAATGTTTTAGTTAAATCAACAAAACAAGATAATAGTATAAGCAAATTCATGGAAAATTTTACTTAAACAATAGCATAAAAAATTTATTGTAATTACTTGAGGATTTAATCATAATTTATCATGAAATAACAAGGAAAAAAGAAAACAATAAGGGGAGAGAGGGGAGGACCGACTGAGGCTGGCTGCGTGTCGCCGTGGCAGCGGCGCGGGCACGCTGATGCGCAACCGTATCTCGCAAAACCAGAGCAGCAGCAGACAGCGAGTATACACCGCATGACAACCCGAGGCACAGAGCAAGCAGCATTCAGGTTGCGGGCTCCGTCACGCTCCGTTGCTCCGCGCTGTCAGTCGGTACGAGGCGGCAATGGCGCTTATCGCATCATGGATGCGCGTGCAGCCCACAAACAGTGCAGCGGCAACCCTCGTCTCTCTCTCTCGTTTCTTTTTTTTTTTTTTTTTTTGAGAAAATGAAATGGGTGATTGAAAAAATGAAGGAAAAGCAGCCTTTTTTATACCTAGGTTTAGTTGATTTAAATAATCTATTTCTGAATTTTTTTTTATTTTTTTTTTTTTTATATAAAATAAAATCAAGTAATCATAAAATTAAATATGTTTAAGCCATAAATATGTTTGAGTGGAAACGATATAATTAAACATAATATGTCTATAATTTAAAAAAATATATCGTTTTATGTAAATAATCATAATATATTTTTAAGAAAATTTATAATAATATCCAAAATTACGGGATTACATCTACCCCCTTAAAAGAAGTTTCCTCCCCAACTTGTCCCAAAATCCACAATCTCTCAAGAATTTCAATAGAAAAAGGTGTTTGTATTGCTGTAAACTACTTGTATCGCTAATAATGATTCTCCAATGACCACACTTGACACAATTTCACACACTTTTATAGTATGTGTACTAAACCAAATCAAGCCTACTAGGCCAAGGTCAAGCAACTTGAAGTAATATTTGACAAAACAGGCCAAAATTGAAGCAATAAGTAAGTAAAACAGGGTAAAAGCGCGAAATTTTATCGCATTCTACCCCCCTTAAAAGAGAAGAGTTACGTCCCCGTAACTCACCCCAACGAACAAGAACGCACCCAGCAAGACTAGGTTACTTCTCCAAAAACACTCAGGATACATAATAAGACAACCAACAATGACCCAAAGACACAACTTGTTCCAACCACAACTTATATTGGAAAAATGGCACCAATGTATGACTTGAAAGTGTTTCTAGGACAGTCCTTAAGTTCGCAACATGTTCTTTCTCATTCCTCGAATATCAAGATATCATCAATAAAAACAACCACAATTTGTCTAGGTACTCATGAAATACTACACTCATTAAATTCATGAAAATTGTGTAACCCAAACTTGTTATCCTCGAGTATTCGTTGGTTAACCTAAAAGGCATGATCATAAACTCATAGTGCCCAAAACGAGTCTCGAAAGTAGTTTTAGGAATGTTTTTGTTAGCAACCCTCAACTGATGACATCTTGACCTCAGGTCAACCTAAAAATCACTCATCCTTTGTAACTGGTCATATGACTCATCTATTCTCGGTAAATGATACTCATCCTCTATAGTGGCATAGTTTAATTCCCAATAATCAATACACAGTCGAAAACTTTCATCTTTCCTTCCACAAATAAAATTGGTGTTCTCCAATGTGAGGCATTAGGCCTATTAGATCCCTTGTCTATCAATCTTGCAATTGACTCATTAACTCCTTAACTTCGTTGGTGCCATTCTATAGGTCGTTGTGAAATCAGGCAGTCCTCGAAAATAAACTTATGGTGAACTCGAATTTCCTCTAGTTAGCACTCTCGAAATATCCTCTGGCAAGAAAACATTTATGAACTCATTTAACCTCTTGTTCTATTCTCTTACTCTCCTGACGCTCAAGTCTTTCACACAACAAAAATATACTGGATATCCCTTAACTCATAAGTCATAACTGTTATGGTAAAAACTAGTCCCCAACTATTCGATTTCTCAAGACTCCTATAGGTCACAGTCTATGAATTACCATCTACTTAGCCATGTATTCCAATGTTTCTCCAATAGAACAAGTCCCCTCAGTCAACTCAACAACATTAAATGAAAAAAAACGGCTTCTTCGATGTTAATGGTAAGCCTTCATGGGATTTATCACAAGGGATGACTTGCCATGGGCAATTAAACAGATAAAACAGGCGTGAAAAGAAAGGTATTTGGGTGAAACAGGTGTGGAAACAAGAGATAAGTAACATCATGATCAAACAAATAGTTTTTGTAAGTTGCACCAGAATCAAACAAAGTTTTAACAGGGATAGAATGAATAGAGAAAGTACCAGTGACAACATCAGAGGACCTCTCGGCCTCTTTTCTTCCCATTACTGATAGACGCCCCAAAGCATTGCCTTTTCCTTGACTAGCATTGTTGTTGTTACCCTTGTTGTTACTGGGGTTGTTAGAGTAGTTGTTATTGCAATTTCCAGCTCTATCGTTCTGAGTGCTTGGCACCGAATTACTATTCCCCTGATTGACAGGAACAAAAGACCTCTGTTGTCCATTTCCGCCATTTCCTTCACGTCTCTTCTTAGCGCGACATTCATATTCCCTATGTCTCAACTTCTGACAGTATCGACAGGTCACCAAGTTTCCCTCGCAGTCCACTCCAGGATGGTTTTTCTTACACCTTATGCAGAAGTATCTCCTTTCTCCATTGTTTGGCCCCGAAGAACCCCTAGTGTCGAAGGTTCGTTTGTTTCCATTCCTTGGTTTCTTAAAGTTATTCTGGTGCCCGCTAGAGCTACCAAAATCCCTCTTTTTTTCCCAAACCTGATTGTTATTCCCTGGTTCCATACTCAGACCATACAAGTGAGCAGCTCGCTCATACACCTTGTCAAGGGACTTGAAGACTTTCCCTGCTAGGTCCTTTTGCAATTGCTTAGTCAGCCCTTGCTCAAACCTTTGAGCCTTTATCTCCTMAGGKACCACTTCAAGTGCAAACTTSGATAGCGTCATGAATTTGTCATAATACTCTGTGATAGACATGCTACCCATCTACAAATTGATGAATTCTTGAGTCTTTTGCTTTCTCAGAAAAGGTGGGTAAAACTTAGCCCTTAAAGCCTCCTTCAAAGCCTCCCATCTAAAGTCAGGTTGGGCCTTGAGTCTCTCAGCATTATCTCTCCACCACCTATCTGCCTCTGTTTCAGATATAGGGCGGCCTGGTGCACCCTCATATCTTTAGGACAGTTCAAGGTGAGGAACAACTTATCGAATTCGAGTTCCCAATTCTCCAGAGAGGAAGGGTCAGCACCCCCCTTGAACACTGGCGATTTTGTGTGAGACAGTTTTTCAAACATCGTCTAATATGGGTCAAGTCCCCCACGATTTTGGTTCAGGTAGTCAGACAAAGCTTTCAGGGCATCAGCTAAAGCAGCATTGTTACGTGTCATCGTTCCTTTACGCCTGGATAGATGAGCACGTTTTTCAGATTCAACAAAAAAAATACATACTCAAACGAGTCCAATTTTTAATAGCAATAATTCATTCATACAGTTGTTGGTCCAAAGGAGTGTCTGAATGAGCCACTCCCTTGTTCCAAACACGGTCCAGGTACTCACACATTGAACATTTATTTGGAGATAAGTTCTCCAAGCAATTAAGACACAGGGCAAGTAGACACAAGTTCAAAATGTGAGATAGTTTCGAAGAGATATATAAGCAGTAATCAAGTGAAAAGAGTAAAATGAAATATGTTGATAAATATAATGTAAGCTAAAATAAGAGTGTTGTTAAAATAGTCATAAAATCCAAATGGTCGTCAATAGGGAATAAATAATAGAAACATAAAATAATTAAGAGCAAAATAAATTTATTCAAAAATTGTTGTAAATGGTGGCAGAGTAAAATAACGGAATTTCAAAGAGAAAATATTCTTTTATTAACTCTAGCAAAACGTGTCATTATTTATTTCAAACAATAATAAAGTAAAACCAAATATAAAAGGATAGAGAAAGAATTGTAGCCTTGCTACTTATTGTGAACTCCAAAATTAGCTAATTCTACTACTAAGGCGAGGAATTTATTTTTAGCATTTTAAGGCAAAATCTAAGACACTATGGAACGACATTAGAAAGGGTATCCTTCTCCTCGTCGTAACGATCTTCATCGAAGTTAGGATCATTCTCATCGTCTGAGTCTTCGATAATTATAGCTTTGTAGAGCGGTTTCGGGTTTCGAGTACTTCTCTTCCCGTTATCAGCATAGTCATCTTCTCCATCCGAAGAAACACTTAGAGCAATGTCGTCCATGATCCTTCGGTATGTCTTCTCTTTGCGCTCATCCTTTGTCGTGTCAAACTCATGTAAGTTTTGCAGACACTCTTCATCAAGTTCCGAGGGGGAAGCCAAAATCTTGCGCAATATTTTAATAAGTTCCTTCTGCTTCAATTTTCTTTCACGAGCAGACGGGACTACGACGTTACTCATTTTCCTTTACTTAAACCACGTAGACGCAAGCAAAATACTATGCGACACATGTACGAAAAAATTATAAATTAATCACAAAGTCACATAAACGAATAAACCATCACATAAGAAAAATTCACCTCACCACAAGTAGGAAGGTTAAACAATCTAATGTGCCCTTCTTAAACAACCCAAACTCACCGTACGGTTCAAAACTAAATAAAATTTTAGTTTTATTTTGCAAACTTTCAAAATCGTAAAACGTAATATAAAAGTTAGGCGCCTTCAATAAATAAAATAATTTGAAAATAATGGCTCTTGTGGTATTAATCGAACCTAAGCGCTATGATACCACTTTGTAACACCCCAATAATTCTCCACTTTACCTGTGAAATATTAAGCCGAAAATACGGAGAACTATTGGCATGCCACCGCCACGTGTTAAAACGTTTAGGCTAAAATAATATTTGCAGCGGAAATCAAAGATGGAAAATAGTTCAAGCCAAAGTATCAAAATCTCAAAATATAAAACTCGTTTGACAAGTTGGAACCATTAAGGCCCTTATTCGCAAACCAAGGTAAAATCTCTTTTTTAAAACATAACAAAACCCGAAATATCAAATCGTTCTATAGAGTCTACGATGCGTGCATAAATTATTAAAGTACGATCACCTCTCCACTCAAACCATCCATCCAAGACTAGTCACTTTTTTGCAAATCCTGTGAAAAGTCTGCTCTCCATAATTTCCAAATGAAATAAGGATCATCACAGGTCCACCAAAAGAAAGAAGATGTGGACGACAACAAAACACACAATCAGCAAAGCTGAGTATGTACAAATTACGAAATCAGAAAACAAACGGACATCATCTCCCCTAAAAACTGGACATACCAAGTTACGACACCTGTTTAGAAACAAAAGAAAACCCAATTGTGGTGTTTATAACCACTTAACAACATTATATAAATATAGCTGAACCCAAACTCAGACCAAAACGATCAACTACATATTACATACTGCTACTCCAATACAACACAATCCCAAAATCCTCAACTGCTCCTGTTAACTAGATTGTACCTGCAGAATAGCTTACTCGACTCCAATACATGACTCAATATATTTTATTACATTTGTTATGATTTAAGCAACATATAAGGTTGTCCTCAACCCATGTTCAAAATTTAGGAACATCAACCAGACACCAAGTGTCATCAGACACAAGGTGCCATAACCCCCATGCCTATGGTGAACGGGCGCGACTCCGTCACCGAAGCTAGTGAGATCTCAACTAACCCGTATCGGATAAAATCTAGAATGAAAATAATAGTAAGTAAAACCTGGAGAGGGACGCGTTGATCAAACGGTCCTCAGAAGGAAGCGAATAAAATCGCAACCCCAATCCCTGATTGTCAATACTCCAGACGTGCACCAAACCAGAGTTTTATTGCTCATTCATATTTTATTATTTAACTGTTAATGATTGACAAGCTCATATGACTCACAAGCAAGACCACAAATCACATTGAAATTCTTTTTAACACTAACCGTTCCTTTAATTAATAAACCTGTTGGACAAGCCAACTAACCTCGTCATTAAGACATGAATACTTCCCTTTACTCAATTCATACATCATGTCATGAACGAGTAATAAAATCACCTCATGGAGTAAGTTACACTTAACTCCGCTTAAATTCAACCATATATCAAAATTTACCTCATGAAGCAAGTGATACTTAACTCCACTTAATTCATTCCTGTATTATAAACCACCTCATGGGACAAGTTTTACTTGACCCCACTAAATCCATCAATTGACCAAACCAGCTCATTTAAGACAAATGACCATTAACAAACTTCATATCAATCCTCAAGAGTAAAGCATTTTCCACATTTATTCCTCAATTTCCACAAATATAGACCAAGACACAAATAAATAATTTATTTGTGACTACCAAACAATTCCATGGACGTTTCCTACTCATGCCTCTAAGTTCTCAAACATCCTCAAGCATACAAAAACATCAAGGGTTCCGCAAGTAGTACGTACCTTGAATAAACGAAGCGGTAAGCCACTTTATGACTCAAAAAACGGCCTCTACGAAGCCTCCTCCTAAACATATAGCAAAACTTGAATCAACACACTTGACATTTAATTTACAGCAATACTAAGTAGTTTTAATGGGCCTCAAAAGTCAGTAAAATCATATCTTTATTCCTCACAAAAACCCCATTAATAGTATAAATATTATATTATAGTCTTAGCTTGAAAAATCATAAAAATCAGGCTTTTAAATAAGGAACTCACCCTTTTAATTCATTTAATAAATCTGGAAATTTTCTTTTTCATCCAAAAACATTCAACAATTCAAAACATGCTTATACTAGTAGTACTATATATTAAGCCATTGATTTTGAAGTGAAAACTCAATATTCTCAACACTAATAACTTCAAAAATATTTATGAGAAATCTGAAATTTATTAAAACTTGCAAAAGAGAAGGCTTAAGCTTTGTATACATAAATAATAGTTTGTAAACAAGTTTACCCATACTAAAACTTGATTAAAAATCATTAAAACCTCAAAATCCACTTGTAATCAAATCAGAAATTTTGTTTCAAACCTTAAAAACTCAATAATCAACTTCATAAAATTGTATATATCACAAAACAAGTATTAAATACTTCCTAACCCATAAAACATGAAAATCCCTAATTTAAAGCCCTAATTTTACCCTTAATCAAATTTGAAATTTTCTGTTTTAATTAAAATTATCAATACAAATTTATAATACTAGCAATCCACAAATAAACATACTCAAAATAATTGTATAAGTGATTTGATTGTAAAACGTCAACATTAAAAGCAATTTAAAACATGGGAAGGAAAGAAAATAAGAAGAGAAGGAGGGGAAAGAGAGGACCGACGGTGGCTGGTGGCCGGCGACCACGGCGAGCAGCAGGCGGCAACGGGTAAACTTGGCAATTTCACCCTACTCCAATGGATATCCGATCTGTTTTTGTGGATGAAAATCCGAAAATTTGCGGATTTTATTCGGGTGATGGATGGGTCGGGTGACAGGCCGGATCAGATACGGGTGAAGGTGCATCCATCCATCACCCGACCCATCCACCCGATCCATCCATCCATCCGCTTATTTATACATTAAAATATATATTTTATTAAAATTTCCTACTTTTCTTTTCTTTTACCCATTTATTCCTACCATCCCAACACAATAAATAATAGGTTTCTTGTTAATTGTTTCTTGAAACTACGTTATTGTTGTGAAATTAGAGCTTAAATCCTTAAAGCACAGTGAAAAATTGTCCAATAAAAAAAATTAATGCGAAATCCGTTAAAAATCCGATCCACCTAATGGATGGATCAGATGTGGATGATGGATGATTCGGGTGATGGATGGATCAGATGTGGATGATGGATGATTCGGGTGATGGATGGGTCGGGTGGAGGTCGGATGATTCGCGGATGGAGGCGGATTGAGCTCCACCCGACCCATCTCCGATCCATTGCCATGTCTAGCAGCGGGCGGTGGCAGCAGCCCTCTCTCGTGCTTCTCTCTCTCTTGCTTCTCCCCTTTTTTTTTGAAAACAAAACTGAATGTTTAAAGTGGCATGATCAAGGAAAAATAAAACCCTTTAGTAATCTAGGTTTTCGGCTAGATTATTTCTTAGATATATTTTTTTGGATAAAATAAAATAAAATCAAGTAAAAATAGATATCATGAAATATATCCTAAGCGAAAATAATAAAAATTAAATAGAAATTAAATAAAGTGCATTGTTTTATAAAGTAATTGTTTTATATTTAAAAGAAAATATAATTATAAATATCCGAAAATTACGGGGGATTACAGGGGAGCATTTGCACTATAAATAGAAGGGAGCTCCCATCATTTTTACCAAGCTTGATTTTTACTTCATGTCTTGTAATTTTTAGTTAGTTTAAGCATATAGCTCTCAAAGATTAATCAAATATTACCTTGTTTTTCATGTTCTTCGTGTTCTTCGTTCGTGTTCTTCATTCGTGTTCTTCGTGTTCTTCGCTAATTCACTAATCATGCACTAATCTTTATTTTTCATTACTAATCTATAATTAATAAATTTTCGTTTTTAATATTTTATTCTCTAACCTTTATTTTTCGTTAAACGTTGAATAGTGTTTAAACCCCGCGTTATTTATTTTTTCGTCTTTAATGTTTAATTCTCTAACTCTTGTTTTTCGTTAAATGTTAAGTGGTGTTTAAACCCCGCGTTATTTTTTTTTATTTATAATGTTTTATTTTCTAACTTCTATTTTTCCTTAAACGTTGAGTGGTGTTTAAACCCCGCATTATCCATTTTTCTCTAACCCTCTATATTATTGTTATTATGTTTGTTAACATGAATTGTGAATAATTCCACTTCTAGGGTTTAGGGATCTTTGGATGGTTCGATGTGATCTTTATGGATGAACTCAACTTTGTGGATTGATTATTACTATCTCCCTATTATTTGTTGCTTATGTTGATCAATTAAATTATGGCCATATTTCGTTGAGCTTGTCTTGTCAACGCCGAGAGGTAAAAATACCATGTGAGACTTACGATAATAGGTGGAGCGAATCTAGTAAATTGCGAGAGCCTGCTAGAGGAATATAGTTCTAAGGGAGACCTAATTCGAGAGAACTTGTAACCCTAGATAGTATAATCATGAAACTTGTTGGTTGATATTGTTTGAATCCATTTGACTTCCAAAGTGAACCATTACCCAAGGGTTAGTCCATTAATTATTTCTCCATTAAATTGCCCAAGTAGTTGTTAATCTTAGTCATAATCAACCAAGGCCCTTTTCATAATCCTGACACATTTAATTAGAAGCTATTTAATTATCATCTCTCTGCAGATACGATCCTTGCTTCCACTTGCTACATAGTTTGTGTTGCTAAGTATTTTTTATAGGTGTGCGATAGCATTGTCAGTGGGGAATCGCCATCGTGCCTATAAAGTTGATCACGGACGCCCGAAATATTGGTGCCAAACTAATGGCCCCACTGTTAGGTCCAGTAACTAGTTCGTGGATTCGGGGACATGGTAGGGACTAAATCTTTAACCCGAATTTGCCCGCATGTAGTGGCCTCTACTCGGTCTCATTGTAATTTAATTCGATCAAATTCATTGGATACACAACAACATAGCAATTTTATCCTTAGAAAGTGCTCTAGCCTTAAAAACTATTATGAAAGTGAGTTTCTATTATGCATATACCCCTACCTAACCTAATAATTGTGACCTCTTCAAATTAATCAAATTAATACGAAGCCTAAAATCCAGTCGTTGAACGCGCTCTCCCTTGGGCCGCTGGAATTTAACCAAGGAGGAGGGACGTGCAACTACAATTTGTAAAACCTTAACTAATCACCACACAAGTGTAGTGGCAAGTAAAGGGTCWRACCACAAGGAAGGCTAAGAGTAGTGCTTGAGTTAAGACAACTAAGTTTGAGGGTTAAACCGAAATTTGATTGAAAATAGCTAAAACTAGAAGTAAACTTGGGAAGAAATGATTTGAAAACAAATATCACAAACACTTAGGAACACTAGCTTGCCCAACTATATAATGGATATGTATGCCAATCAAGGTGGTAATCTCAATTCAACATTAAGGTAATTGTGATCTTAGTTTAGCAAAATGGTTGGAATCATCTCCCAAGTCATCTAACACTACCAAACTTGCTCAAAC
>SNQN01009457.1:0-25303 GCA_008642245.1 Bassia scoparia
GCTTTGCCTTATCCTTCCACTTGGGACAGTTTTTGATGAGATTTCCAACTTCTCCACACTTGAAAACAACCTGCATTAGAAGAGTTTAGTCTTATATTGGAATTCTTACCTTCATATATATTTTCTCATTATTCTGTAGTGTTCTTGAAGCGTTTGCATACATGGCATGTCATCTTCTTCAATCTTCTCAACTGTTTCCTTCATGCAAATACCCTTTACTGGTTCCTGTCTGTTTTGCATCGAACAACATTCATGTGTCATGAGTGGAACGTAACTGTTCTAAGTGGTAGAGAACAGTAAATTCTTTTTGCCTCATAACTGCAATCACCTTTGACTTCCAACACACTGTAAGGCTTCTAACATCTTCCTTACCAGGTCCTCGAGAAGTCTTATTACAAGTGAATTTAGATCATTACTATATTGTCATGCAAGCATCCAAAACAATCATTTATATTCTCGTTTTTGTTCATATTAAATAGCTTTATATTTTGACATAATAAATCAGTCTTAGAACATTTCTAACCTTGTTGTACCGCTCATATGCACAGTTCTAGTAGGTATCCATAATCTCTTGGCTGACTGACATAGCTGAGATTCCTAAATTGGGCTCGCTTCTCCTGCATATGGCTTGCTGGTAGGAATGGACAGTGCTTTTAAAGCATTCTTCTCACTGTATGTAGTCTGTTGCTTATGTATTCGCTTTCTTTCTTCACATGAATCCAAACTTTGATGAAATCAATCTACTGACCCGTGGTCTTGGACCATTCTTCATGATCATCCAGCATTCATAGTCAATGCTCATAGACTGTTCTAACATTCTGTTTCTTTCCACCAGGCATGTTCTTTTCCATTACTTGGGAGTTTTGCTGTCGTATCCAATTGCTTGCATTCTCCTTTAGGTTCATGATAAAATTCTCTAGGTGATAACCGTACAAGATAGCTAGGCTCTATACCAATTGAAGGTTTCAAGAAGGTAATCAAGAGGGGGATGTGATTGATGTGCCTATTAAAATTTTTTGATTGTATACTATTTTGGTAGATGGTAGGACCAGTTGGACTGGTCTCGGCAGCACACATAGTGTTGAACAGTACGTAATAAGGAGTTTGAGCAATAAATAATAAGGACGCGCAATTAACCGAGGTTCACCCACTTCTGGGCTACGGGTCCTCCTACCCTAGTTATTTTTATTAAATCTACTTCGATAACAAAGCTAACTCTCACTCACAATGATACGTGATCACAACATACAATGTGGTCAACCCACCTCGACCAAGTGGTGCTAGATCGATCTTCAACTGCACAAGGCATCCGAACTGAAACTCAAGCAAGTTTGCTTACCCCAATGCCAACCCTTCGTTAGTGATTCCACCAAATGCAATCTCGCATTTCTACGCTCACTCACTGAGTTTACTAGAGTTACTGAACGCTCACAACTTCTTATTATGCTGCACTTCGTGTGTCATGAATTGTACTTGCTTTGATCTACGCTTACCACCTTTGCTCTACTATCAGATCTCGTGCTTTCCTCTTACGATATACCCTTTTTATGAAACGCGGAAGAGAAATTATGTTCGTTAAGTCTATCTGCATTGATATTTTTGCCAAGGTATCAGATTAACTAGTGATGTAGCAGATCTAGAATATAGAGGAGATAAATAAAGATATACTTTCTTCCGCTTATATTTTTAGGAAAGTCATAAGATATTTTTCAATACAAGATGATATAATATTTTATATATACATTAATTGCATCTCAAGGTAAAGTTTTTACCATATATCCAAACATATACTTCCACAGATCAATCTTTTAAGCTTTCCATAAAACCGTTTTAAGAAAACTTTCCCAAAAATTTTTAAGAAAACTTTCCAAAAATCTTTTTCTTTGTCGACAAATGATTCCGTTGTACGATACAGTACAAATGTTCTCGGCAACTGGTGGGTCAAAGTCAACCTAACTACTGGTTTAGTTGCTTTCAACTCTACAGAGAGCAAGGTTTCAAAGCCCAATGCTATCAACCAATAATACAAGCACTTAACAAACACATTCATGCACTAATAAACAAGAAGACTTATTTCTATCAGATACTATTCTTCAATGTTTTGCAACTTTCTCTGACCTTCCTTAGATGGTTCAATAAAAATCTTGATCTCTCGAGTCTTCCTCGTGGGTAGACTATGTCTGTCAATTCATAGTTGGAAATCTCCATGATATGTGCCAAAACATATAGCAATTGGCACAATAACTTATTAGCATACATGTCATATCTTCAAGTGACTAAGACAGTAATCTCAGTGTTCAGCACTACTAATTCATGCAGACAATGTACCATGTATCTTGGCAACTGTTTGTCATTATGCAATCACTACTGGAACTCAACTCACCTTAAACAAGTGGCCAATTGAAGTGGTCAATGTCAAATCAAGAGCATTCTCAAGAATCGTCTTCTAGATATCGAAAGATTGGTGATAAGATTGATGATGCTTGTGGGCTTTATGAAGCATCACAATGATCTGATGGTGATACCACACCATATACGGCAATTGTCATATGGCAAGGGCATGCATTGCCGGTTAAAATTTAACTAATATCTACGATGGGCGATCAGAAGTATTATTTCGACATGGAAAGTTACGGAGAGAAGAGGTTTTGACTTCATCGAGTTAGAGGAGCTCCGGTTAGATGCCATGATATGATGTGGCTAAACTATACATAGGCAGTAGAAAGAGTGACATGATTAAGCTCAACAAGGAGTTCCATGATAATGAGTTCCTACTTTTCAACTCTAGGCTTAAGATTGTTTCTGGCAAAGCTAAAAGTAAGATGACCGGGTCCATTTGAGGTGAAAGAAGTACTTCCGACTTTGGGTATAGTTAACATATGGAACAGGAGCATGAATCTTCATTCAAAGTCAATGGACAAAGTTCAATCCTATCTATGAGGTCTAAGTTTTCCAAGGGTTTTTAGCGTTTCATGTGTTTGATCCTCTCTAAGGGGAGGTTGTGTCAAGCTAGTGACCCGCTTCCGGGAGGCACCCCGAGGGCCTAGGCCTTTCTCTATCCTTCTTCTCTCTTTTACTTTTATTTGAGTGCATGCTTGTAGTCTTAAGATGTATGTTTTTAAGTTTGTGTGTTTGTTTGTGTTTTGGTTTAGCCACTTAGCTAGTGTTTTGCGCAAGACCTTGGTCTTTGGAGCTCATTTCTTGGATTTAGAGGCTTTGTTGATGTGAGCTCTTGGAGCCTTCTACTTTCTATTTGTACCCTTCCTTTTTCTTCTCCCTCCTCCTTACTTCTTTATTTTGAACTCCGYGACGGAGTTTCGTTCTAGTTTTTTTWGGGGGGAGGGAAGGCATATTTCTTTTTAGGGATTTGTTTACGGAGTCGCAAACTTGGATGTGAGCCCAATTTTTGGGGGCTCTTGTGCTTATATTGGTTTGGATGCGGCTTTGTAAGTTCCCTCTAACTCCATCTCTTTATTTATTATAATTTATGTACCTAGATTTTAGGATTTTCTTTTTACACTAGGACATACTATCTTTGGGATTTATGTGCTTGCGGCGTCATAGGGGTTAGCCCTACGGCGATTTTACTTTATTTGTTTGCACGACGATTGTTGGATTCCCCCTTGAGGTTTTCTMATAGTGTCCTTGACTTCGGCCAAGTTGATTTGAAGTTGATAAGGGGATGATGAAGATTGTAGTGTAAATCGTATCTCCAAGTTGTCCTTTATTTTCCTAGGATTTTTCTATTTCTTGTTGTGCTTGTATATGTGTTTTGTGCCTTCGTGTTTTTAGGTGKAAAGTTGGAAAAATCTCAAAAAATTAAAAAATGCAAAAAGGCCAWAAACATTTTCCATTTTCCTTTTCTTTTCCTTTTGTTTTTCTTTTTACCCATTTCTTTTCTTTTCTTTTCTTTTGGTTTTCTAGGCAAAGTAATAAATTATGTTTTGTGTCTTTGTAATGGACTATTGGATGGGATTTGAGTTTTGAGCAACTCATTTTTCCCCCCAGCCAAGGAGCTTGCAAGGTCTATAATTTTCAAATCACCATTCTTTTCAAAATACAAGTCATGAAGTTCCCTTCCTAGGAATCTATTTGATTGGCACGCTTTATAAGCAAGCCATGTGATACTTTAGTGGTGGTGAGCTTTCTAGCCAAGCCGGGTATAGCTTGGTAGATGATAGGAAACCTAGCTTAGTGATTCTTGTTTATATTTGAGACCTTGTGAGTTGTGTGTATTCCTCTAGAGCCAAGCAGGCACATTCAAGTAAAAAATCCACAAAAATTTGAGTGTTTGCACTYGACTCCTACCTTGACTATTTGTTRMTGAATTTCCGAGATTTAGACCGAACTACCTAAGGGGGYAAAAAGAAAATCATTTRGGGGCTWAGGTAAAAAAAWTTTCCCTTTTACATTTACTCTTTTTGTTTCTTTTTCCACATACATATTTGGAAAAAWWWTTTGGTTTTCATTCACCTTTTTCACCCTTTGAGCTTTCCTATCTTTGTTAGCCACAWTACGTACCACAGAGCCAAATTCTCACATGTTTTGACCTTTAAAAGATAAGAGAAGTGTGGTTATTATGATTGTAATGGCTAAGTAAATAAAGCCTCAAAGTGTTGTAAAGTGTGTAGCGAAATGCAATAGTATTGCAAAGTGATTCCCAAGTGCATAAAAAATYAAAAAAATAAAGAAAATCCAAAAACATGCACAYAAAATAGTTCAAAGTGTAGCAAGGTTGTYTGGGAGAAAGCAAGTGTGCTATAAACTTGCCTCCCAAATGTGTGAGTGATGTGAATTGGGGCACCTCAATCCCCAAAGTTTGGTTTAATGTTTTTGAACTTCACTTGTGTAGGTAGACCACCACAAGATAACTACTTTTATCCTCACCCAACCTTTAGCCTACATTATAACCCGAAAAGACCTTTGACTTTGGGAGTTGAGTCACAAAAGGTGGAGGAAGTCACAAATGTGTTCTTCATTTTGGATGTCTAGTGCAATGTACTTTAACCTCACTCTAAAGATCTTCTCTTTGCTCATTCTTGTGAGTCTTTTTTGAGCTACTTTGTTGTCAGAGCTTGGTTGATTGTCTGAAGCCAGAGGGTTGCTTGGAGAGAGAGGAAGAGGTGGAATGACTTCGATTTATTGCAAGCTGAAAGTTCTAAGATTTGGTTGTGATATCTTATTTGGTGCTTGCTTGCTTCTAGTTGGGGGGGACCATCTTTTACTATATTGTGTCCTTAACGTCTGAGAAACATCAGTCCAAAGGCACATTTCGTTTTGTCTATCCACATTTTTCACTTTCTTTTTGATTTTTTTCATAATGAGTTCTTGTGATTTGACAACCTTCGCCTTGGTTTTTTTCTTATTTTTGGAGTTGTGGGTCATCTTTGGAACCTCATGAGTCCTCTCGTCTTAGCTAATGATTTAAGGGTTTAAAGGCTTGTCACTACGTTGTTAAAAGTGCATCACGGTACGATTCCTACGAGAGTGAGTTAGTGTATAGTTTAGATGCGCGCCTTCTTTCCTTTCTTTCTTGGTTTCACTTGTGCTCA
Source organism: Bassia scoparia (assembly GCA_008642245.1). Classification (NCBI taxonomy): domain Eukaryota; kingdom Viridiplantae; phylum Streptophyta; class Magnoliopsida; order Caryophyllales; family Amaranthaceae; genus Bassia; species Bassia scoparia. The sequence goes on from SNQN01009457.1 coordinate 5,553, forward strand.
AGGAGTGCAAAGGTCTATGTTGGGGAGAAGTTGCTAAGTGCCAAAATGGGTCAATTGGGCACTTATTCTTCCTTATTTTGGCTAATTGTCTGTTTTCGATATCATTTTACTAGCCTCTCTGATTAGTTTTCCCTTGTATAGTTATATACGAGTTTTGTTGGCATTTTGTAGTTTTTTAGGTTTTAGTTAATTTCCCCGTTTCCTATTCTTATGCACTCAATTGCAAGTGTTAGGAGTGTTTACAAGTTGCAATAGCATGTATGTGCTAGTGATATGCATTGTTACGTGTTGGCGTGGTTGTATTTGCGAAGGGTGAGATTTAAGGTAATTGAACTTGTACCCCAACACATTCTTCAAGCCATATCTTTCTACACACTTTGAATATTTAGGTGAGACATTTTTCGTTGGAAAGAAGAATCCGAGAGCTTTCCAAACGGTACATTATAAGCTACATTCCGAGCACCAAGCGCGAAGTTATGGCCGTTAGAAGTTAGAGTGGTTGAGAAGTCAAAATCTCCAAAACAGAAGCAAAAATGCGCACACGCGCATCAAGCCACCCACACGCATCTCTAATTGCCACCCGTGCATCAACATACGCCTCCACATGRGCCTGCAACTTTCTCCTCCAAAACAAAAGCAAAAAGGCGCGTGCGCGCCTCGGGTGYACCACACGCGCCACCACACACGCCACCACACACGCCTCCCATGGTCCACTCATGCATCCCCACACGCGCCTGCAAGCATTTCCTATAGCAAATAGGTGCTTACGCGCCTTGAGGGAGCGACCCGTGCCACCACTAGCGRATCTCTGGCCAGCCGCGCCTCCTCATGCTCCACCACACATGCCTACGTGGCAGCTCAAATTTTCGTTGACTTTTTGGCGTTGATTGCTCCTTTGGCTGGCTTTTCCCTTAACTTTTGAGGTGTAATTGCACATGTGGAAATTAGTAATGGCAATCTTGTAAATATTGTAAGCTTTGTAATTGAGTTGTATAAATAGTTTTTAGGAGAGAGAATTAGAAGGGAGTAGAGAGTAATTTTCATTTTCTTAGTTGTAATTCATTAGTTCAATACAATTTTCAGATTTAGAATAATTTTCTCCCAAATTCTTTTCATCTTCTTCCTTAGTTCATAGCTTTTAGGAGAGAGAAAGTTACTTGTTCTTGATTTTGCTTTTGCAAGTCTTATATGAAATTCATTCAACTTTTCGATGTAATTCTAATTCTTGCATTAGTTTTCAGTTTTGATTTAGTTTTCTTCWGGTTTTGAGCAAATTTTGTCATCTTGATTTTTTTGGGTCTTTTTTACTACTTTTGTTTTTAATTCCATTTGTTGGTAGATTGAATCTTAATGTGTTTGTGAGTCTTTTGATGCTTGTTTTGTAGAATTTGTTTTTGTTTGAGCAAGTTATTCAATACCTTATTTTGCTTTGGTTTTTGGTTCTTTAGTGGCTTCTTCTATGATTTCTTTTGCAATTTTTATTGTTTTCTTGTTTGCAATCATGCTTAGTGAGTAGTTCTCTAGCTTAGGGATGCTACGGATCCCAACTATAATCCATTAATGCCAAAATGATATTATGATCTCTTTTTAACAATCCTTGTTCCCATAATTGTGGTTTCTTAGTCTTACTTGGTTTTGGATTTGGCCACCTAAGGCTTTGAGAGAGAGAGAGAGAGAGAGAGAGAGAGAGAGAGAGAGAGAGAGAGTTTTCCTTGTTCAACCTTTGCAAGAGATTGGAGGGGTTATTTAGGGTATTGGTTTATTCAATTTTGACTAATTCTTTTGAGAACTTGAAGYYGACTTTGGTTTGAGCAAGTTTGGTAGAGTTGGTTGACTTGGGAGATGATTCCAACTAATTTTCTAAGCTAAGATCACAATTGCTTAAATGTTGGATTGATATTAAACCTTTGAWTGGCATTGAAATACTTTAATAGTTGGGCAAACTAGTATTCCTATGTGCTTTGTGATAGTTGATTTCAAATCTTTATTTCCTTATCTTTACTTCTTGTTTTAGTAATTTTCAACCTCAAAATTCGTTTTTCTTCCCAAACTTAAGTGGAAAAACTCAAGCAATCATCTTAGCCTATCTTGGGTACGACCCTTACTTACTTGCTATACTTGTGTAGCTAGTTGGTTAGGATTTATAAATTTGTATTTGCTCGGAGGTTTTGTTGAATCAACGACCGCCAAAACCGTCCGTCAMAATCAAGGGACAAGTCCAAGTATTGTAAGTACCACAAGGAAGTTGGACATGTCACATATGATTGCTTCACCTTGCAAAGAACCTTGGATCGCTTAGCACATCAAGGCAAGGTAAAGAAGCATTTGATCAAAAGGTTTCTGAAGAAGTCTCCAACTAAAGATAGTGCCCCAAACGAAGAGCATTCCTACTCAGATATAGTTCACATGGTTTATGGAGGATTCGCAYTGGGACGTCCAACTACTAAGGGTTAAAAGGACTATGTTTGAAATTTTCCAATAAGTGGTGGTTCTTGACAAGGAAGAATGAGATGTGTTTCTTGATGTGTTCATGATAAGTGCAAAAAATGGTCACATTTAGGCACTTATTTCTCTTCTATTTTGGCCTTTTTGTGTGTTTTCTCCATCATTTTACTAGACTTTTGGTTAGTTTTCCACTTTGAATAGTTTTGTGTAGTTTTAGTGCTTTTTAGTGGTTTCTTAGGTTTTTAGCTTACTTTCTCCTTATTTGTATTCTATTGCTCTTAGTTACAAGTGTTGTGTGATGTTACAAGCTGCCTTGGTGTATGTTTGATAGTAATGTGCTTAGTTACTAGTTGGCGTTGTTTTATTTGCAAGGGATTGCGCTTTTAAGCGTTGCTTTTTATACCCTAACACCTTCTTCGAGCCATATATTTCATTGCACTTTGAATTTGCAGCTGAGACTTTTTTTGCATTGGAAAGTAGACTCCGAGAGCTTTCCAATGATACATTATATGATACATTCCGAATACCGAGCGCAAAGTTATGGCTGTTCGAGGTTAAGGAACAAAGTTGCATGCTAAGGCAAGCYAGCCCGCGCCACCACCTGGCGAGCTCGCACCTGCTCCTTTCCTTTTTTCTTCTTAAGGCAGAAAGAAATTCGAGCTCTCGCCTCATTTTTGGCGAGCCRGCGCCTCCCTCCGTGCCACTTTCCTACTTTATGACAGAAGAAAAAAGCGAGCTCTTGCCCGTTTTTGCATGTCCTTGCCTGTCCTCCTCGCCTTGACCTTTGGCTGAGTTTGACTTGGTTTTTGSTTGACTTTTGGGAGAATAATTAGGCACATGTTGAATTAGTAATTGCAAAGTTGTAATATTTCTAAAAACTTGCATTAAGTGTGATATAGATAGGATTGCGAGGAGAGAGAAAAGTAAGGAAGTTATTAGGAAGTAAGAAATTAGATTTCATTTTGTAGATTACATTTTTGTTTCAATTTTCATCATCTTCTTCATTCATCTTTCTTAGTTTTAGGAGTGAGAAAGTTTAAGTTGTTCTTCACATTTTTTTCTTTTAGATTCTTCAATACTCAACCAAATACTGCAATTCTTCTATCAAATCCATCCAATTTTTCAAGGTGAGTCAATTGGTAGCATTTGTTTTTAMTTTTAATCAAGTTTAATTCATGTTCTTTGCCATTTTTCGTTTTTGCAAGTTTTATGGGTCTTCTTTTTGAGTTTCAATTTTGATTCCTTTTGATGATAGATTGAATCTTTATCTGAGTAGTTTGTGATCGTTTTGGTATACTTTTTGTTGATTTTTGTAGTAGATATTCAATACCCTATTTTTGCTTTCACCACTTGAGAATTCATGGCTTCTTTGTGGTTTTCTAGCTTTGAATTTGTTGGTTTAATGTTTACAAACATGTTTTGTGAGTAGTTTCCTAGCCTAGCAAGCTAAGGATCCCTAACTATGCTAGYTTTATGCCAATATGATACATTAAACTCAATTTATCATCCTATTTCCCCTAATTTGTGGCTTCTTGATCATGTTTGTATTGGTTTTGGGTACCCAAGGATGGATGTGAGAGAGATTGCTTTATTCAATCATTTCAAGGGATTAGAGGGTTGATTAGGGTTGCTAGCTTACTTATTCATGACTAGACCTTATTAGAATTAGAAAGGAACTTCAATTTGAGCTTAGCTTGGTATGGTTGGATGACTTGGGAGATGATTCCATCCACTCTCCTAAGCTAGACTAACAAGTGCTTTAACTTTGAATTGAGTACATCCTTTTGATTGGCATTGATCATTTGTGTGGTTGGGCAACCTAGTGATCCTAGGTGTTGTGTCTTTTGATTTCTTAACTTCAATTTCCTTAGCTTACTTCTAGTTTTAGCTATATTTTCAATACCAAACATTGATTTTATAGRACACCCCTAAATCATTTGATTCAAAACTCGACCAATATCTTAGCGTTTTTAGGTTCGACCCGGACTTACCGACTAAAACTTGTACGAGCGCCGGGGCGTCACTAGGCTGGACTAGGTCCAGTCCCTCTGCTCCGGGGCCGGGGGTGCAATTTAATGAACGGCTTGATTTGTTTACTAGAATTGAATTCTTGCTTTTGCTTAGTGTGAGTATGCCCGGAGTTGTGTGTTTATACTCGAAACAAGTAGAGGAAGTCGCCACCGCACTTCTTTCGGGAAGCTGATAAACCCGGTTTGAGCCTTGCCTATAATTGCATAAAGCAATTAAGGCATAGGACTCTATGTCTGGTAGTGCACCAAAGGTCTGGATTAGGGGACAAGGGTAAGGGTGAAGTAGTGCACAACACCCCTCGTGTCTAGCGGCCTCTACTCGGTCATTGCGAGTTCGTTGTCCAGAAGATGACACAAACATATTTCCGTTTTAATCCCTAAGCATGCAAAATTACTAGGCGGGTTGTTTAACAGAATAGTATGCGTATAGTCTCTAGTTTGTCGTGGCATGTGTTGTTAATTCCGTATTCCAGGAGCCTAATGTCGGTTGTCCATTTTTATCTTATTAAGCGTGAAACATGAAATTTGCAGGTGTTGTTTAAGGCATATTATGGGTGTGAAACAAGCATGCAAGCACTCGTACGAGGAATTGAAAGTTTGCCTTCAAGTTGTTTTTAATTTGAATTGCCGAGTAGTTGTTAATCAATATTACATGTAAAAGTTACATAGAAAGTTGAATTTCTAACCAAGCATGCAAAAGGGTGTTTAGAACTGAGACTTTGGCCTCAAACTTACCTCGCAACACAATGTCGAAGATCAAGGACGTAGATTTAGACCCATAGGAACCCTTGTTGAACCTTAGAACCCTTAGAACCACCTAGATCTAATGTAAAAGTGTGCTTGAATGTGATTTTTAATGTGTTTGAATGTGTTTGAGAGAGTATTGAGAGTGTAGAGAGGATCTGGCCGAGCAAATTGAGCAAATCACTCGTCCAAAGTGTTTAAAGTCCCCCAATGAACCGGGGGGGAGGGGGACATATTTATAGGCAAGATTTTTGGCGTAATTACGCCCAAAAACTTGGGCATAATTGTGCCCAGGATCTTGCCTCTTTTGTTGGTCCAAATTTTGCCTAAAATAGTTTATTTTTTTTGGTTTTAATTGAGGAAGAAAATTATTCTTTGCTTATACGAGGCTCAAGCGTGTAGGGGAAGATAGGGGATGCATGTGGAAATTGATGGGGAGCAATCCATGGCCTCGAAAGGTTCTGGAAGCTTCCGTTTTGCGTTTTTCTTACGAAATTCATAAACATTAATCCAAAAATCGAAAAATTATGGACAAATATGTAAAAATTCCTTGTACAATTTAGTATTTTSTGGTTTTGGAGCTATGTTGATAATTTAATTAATTATTGCAAAAAATAATTAAATTGCCTAAAACTCCGAAAAATTTCAAAAATACTTAGAGGAATTCAGAAATATTATATAAAAATGCTTAAAAATAAGTTAAAATTATTTATAAATTAAAACGTATATTTTTTGAGGTGCTAAGTGCTCGAAAAACTACTCGATGTAAGGGAACTTGCCTTTTTTAGGGTTTATTAAGTTCCCAGCTCTCTCAATTTGACTTCCGTGTTGCGAGGGGTGTCTTATCATTGGCCGTCTTGAGCTAGGGAAAAATGTAGGTATCTACATACCTAGTATAGTACTCCCTTCGTCACGCAAAAAATAGCAATAGTTGACTTTTCAAGTATTTCGAGGAAGAGATTTAACCTAATAAACGATCAAATTAGCCTAAGTAATTTTAACACAATGAAGAATAGGATGATAAGTTTATTGTGTTGAAATTATGTAGGCTAATTTGTTCGTTTACTAGGTTAGATCTCTTCCTCAAAATACGTCAAAAGCCAACTATTGTTATTTTTGCGTGACGGAGGGAGTAGTTTTTTCGGTTTATAAATTTTTGTTTGATCGGCTAGTCTTGAGGTATTTCCAACAACCTTCTTGATTTCGCCGTCGTCAGTAAATCTGCGAGAAGGATCGCGGTGAGGTAATCACCCCCAGGATGATCCTCTCGTAGTAGAGATGAACAATAGTACAAAAAAGGTCAAAAGTTGCGCCTCAAATGCTGCGGTTGTTTGAAAACCGCAGCATATGAGAGTCAAAAGCTGCGGTTTTTAACGTAACCGCAGCATTTAACCTAGCTTAGAGGCAAAAAAAAAAAAGGAAAACTCGCAAAAGCTGCGGTTTTGTGTATAACCGCAGCTTTTGAGTTTAATAAAAAAAAGCAACTCGAAATTAACACGCGGGCTACAACAGGGGCATTGTATACTCAAATTAAATAAAAAAAAGCAACTCGATCATCACTCATTCACTCGAAAACATATTTGAAAACAAACGTAACCTCCGTCGAAAACGTAACAAACACTCACGCTCAACGACGACCTCACTCAACCGGCGCACCTCCGTCGACCCACCACCACCGACGCACCTCCGTTGACTCCACCGTCGCCGACCCAATTCACTTCTGCCTTCTGCCTTCGCCGTTGCTCAGGTCGCTGCAGTTCTGCCTTCGCCAATTGTGCACCCACTGCTCCGTCGAGTTTTGCCGCTGCTCCGTCGAGTTCTGCCGCTGCTCCGTCGTCACTCACCCACTGCACCCTCGCCGTCTCACCCCACCGTCGCCAATTGAAGACAAAATTAGGGCTTCCCCAATTGCGCTGCTCAGCCTTCCCCAATTGCTCGTGCTCAACCCTCGATCAGACAAAATAATCCGTGAAAGTCGCGGATAAGCGTGTCTGTAGAATTGTCATTGACACAAGAACCTCCTTAGACATCAGAAGCATCGAAGCCTCCAAAAGCTTAAGTATAAGTTAGGGTTGTTAAAACAGAGATTCTAACTTAAATCGGAAAGGCATGTTAGAATCGAATCGCAAAATCAAATCGTAAAATCATAAGTTTCTACAAATTTTGCGAAAATAATGTTTTATGATTCATTTCACGGATTATTTAGAAAACCTTCCCAATAAAAACTTTTCAAAATTATTCTTTAGTTATTTGGTCATTTTATTATACAATAAATCATTAAATACTCTTAAGATTAGAAGTGCAAGGCCACTAATCATGTATTAAAGAACTGCTACTAATTTCATTGTAGATGTAAAAAGATGAGTTTGAGCAAACTATGAAAGCAAGTTGGGTAACTTTGATAAAAGTCATACGAAGCGTTGAATATGTGAGAGAAACAATATAAGAAAAGYCAAGACCCATTATTTTAATAGAATTTTGAAGTTTTCTTAGAATTGTTTAGAATCGTAAAAATCGTAAGATTTTAATGATGATTTTAAGATTCTAATGAGAATTTAAGATTCTGATTAAGATTTTAATTAATTAATCTAGTTACGATTTAAATCATTTCATCAATTAAGATCATTTTATGAGTATAACGTGACGATTGCTTTCCATGCCACATCCCCATCATTGGCTTCGGGAGAGGAATCATCCAACCAGTTGGCACGGTAGTCTTGCCTCTCCGAATGGGAAAGGAAGACAAGTGTAGGCACATGAAGGTCAAATTCTAAGTGGTGCAAAACATGACAACCTACAATGATATACTTGGACGTCTAACCCTCAACGCCTCCAAATCTATTGTGGTAACTCATTTAATGCTTAAGAAATTTGTGTGAGATGATGGTAATATAGGTGCTATGTAAAGCGATCAACAATTATCTAGAGAGTGTTACCCAACCACTGTCCATCCACTTGTTGGGCAAGAATATGGAAGAAGCAGCACCATCAGAACAAASTGTTCAGAAGAAAAGGAAAGCGAGAGTTGTGCTAATGGTCCATGGCACGCTTTAAGAAACCATGGCAACCCACGAACTATTCTCAACTATCTGTCGCCTAGAGCCAAGAGGTCAGRAAGAATACTTCACCGTTGATCTAACCTTCCCTGATAGTACAGTCAAAGCTAGAGATGCTATGGATTATGTGCTTGGGCAACAAGACAAAAATTTGCTAAGAGAGGACAAAGATGTCTCCACCTTTACGARTGAAGAGATGCCCAGACTAGATCTAAAGATTGCTATACATGCTCTAAATGTCAACCTCACAATGAAAACAATCAAGTAGAAGAAGAGAAATTTAGGGCAAGTTAAGAGTTATTACTGATTAAAAATACTCATTTGACTTCGCTGACAAACAAAATGATAAATTAACCAAGAGTTTGACTTGTGATGTTTAACTAGCGACAACCAGCAAGAATACCGATCAAAGGAGACTGGCAATACTTGGCACTTCTTAAATGATTCAGGCAAGCGATAGAACAGAAGCGCTAGAAGGAATTATGGTAGAAGTGGCCCACTTGAAATGGCCCCACAAAAGAAGGCACATGAAGCATCAAGCGACAAAGGAGGCTTGGAGGGAAAGCAGGGAGCTTCAAATATTAACGAAAGAGCGCCAAGAAACCGTCAAAGGAATAACTTCTAMTAACCACCCATGATCTCTACCATTGAGGACTATAAATAGATGAAGCTGGAACAGAAAAAGGGGATGAACAAACACACAATCAAACAAACATCTATCTTTMACCCAACTCATTTACAAGGGTCTAGTTCCAAAAGTTTTGAGACCCAATGGATCCGAGTCGGGTCTGGGTCTTAATATTTAAGTCAATATACAATCATGTGGAGTTTTATTTGATTCGTCTCGATGAGTAGTGGAAAAATATCCAATTTTTATAATTTTTGTTAACGTGCAAATAAAAATATGATCAAAAGAAAACATGTATTGCCTTAATAAGTAAATATAACATGAATGGACATCGATACGATTTGTACATATTCTTAGGGAGTATATGTATTTATTTATTATTGTAGGCATGTGCCCTTCTCGGGCCTTGTCCTACGTCGATTTTGTTCGTGGGTTTGAGCCATTACACAGATCCCGCACGTGCGTGCGTTGGAGTAGTGTTGTCGAGTGAGGAATCGCCATCGTGCCTATACAAGTTAATCACAGATGCCTGAAACATTGGTGCCAAATTAATGACCCCACTGTTTGATCAAGTAACTAGTTTGTGGGTTCGGGAACGTGGTACGGAAAGAATCTTTGACCAAATCTTCTTGCTTGTAGCGGCCTGTACTCAGTCTCATTATAATTATTCCATTCGATCTAATCCATTGAATACACAACAACTTAACAATTTTATCCTTAGGAAGCGCTTTAGCCTTAGAAATCTWTTAAAAGAGTGAGTTTCTATTATGGAAATATCACTACCTAGCCTAATTGTTGTGATCACTTCAAATTAATCAAATTAATAAGGTGCTTAAAATCCGTTTGTCCATGATTAATCTAAATTTAATGTGATTCAAGAATTTTAGGTCTTGTTTAAGCAATCAAAAGATCTCATGAATAAATAATGCCAAAATTCACACAAGATTAGTATGCAATAATAGAATACTCAAATATATGAATCAAATTTACCTTGCTTCGCTATCAATCACAAAAGAAAACAAATATTAGTCTATCAAACTTTGCTTCCAATCGATTCGCTTATSACAACAAAAGAGATTGTTAGCATTGACAATTATGATTAAAACCATTGCGATATAGCAAAAACGATTGAAAACTTACAAATTTATTTGATTGAAATTCAAAATCAAAAGTATTATATTAATAAAAATTAATAATAAAAGGAAAAGAGAGAGTTTTATTGAATAGCCTTAGAATTTGTACCTAGATTCGCAAAGAAACGACTCCAAAAGTTGCGATGAATTCGAGAATCTTGGATGTTGTGAGTGATTTGTGTTCTTATGGTTGATTTYTGTGCGAGAGAGATTTTTGAGAGATTTGAATTGCAGTTCATATAATGATTTTCCTTGATGTTTGATTAAGCACCAAGAGCATATATTTATAGGAGTTTGTGAGCATAAAAAGATAAATAAAATACGAAATCAAGCATACCAATAACAAGCGTATATATGGTCAGAGGACCGTATATATGGTTGTGAGGACCGTATATATGGTCATGACGACCGTAGATACGGTCACTTAGACCGTATATATGGTTGTGGCTGACGTGGCAATCCACGTCAACAATCCGTGCTTAATTTCTTATTTATTCATCTTTTTGTTCAGATATTAATATCCCTGTTCTTGCATCTAATGAACTATCCAATTAACCTTTATCCGCTTTTGGATAAACTTGGTGTACAAGATTAATCTTCTAGAATATTTAGGATCATTCCCGAATTATCTGGATTTATCTACGAATTTCGAATTGTGCAAATGGATGTGGTTTATGGATTTTGTCAAAATTTCCGAACCAAATCTATTTTGATATGTCGTACTATTCCTCATCGTGTATTCAATTTGGGAAGACATTTTTAGGTGACTATAGAAGCCCCCACTTTGGCTAAGTATGGAAAGAGGTTCTCATAAGACGAAAGTCAAAGTATTCGATTCGGGACGGAAGATAGCTTAAGTCGTTCTGCGATCTCAAGTTATCTTTTTTGCTGGTACATGCAAAACAATGGTTAGTTTTACCTGTTACCGCGCCCCCTGAGACTGTATTCCCTCGAAAGCGCCTGGATCCTTGGCCGATCTTTCTCCTGACCGCTGACCTTGGGTTTTCAGGAGAAGAGATGTTGTAAATGATGTATGAATKTCCTTCGATAAGTATAAACCTCTAAATGTCTCCTTCGCCTAGTAGAAGCCTAGGGGCACTAATTATGTGTGTGAATATCCTTCGATTAGTAGAAACCTCCAGTTGTCTCCCTTTGGARAGTAGAAGCCTAGGGGAGCCAATGATGTGTAAATATCCTTCGGTTAGTAGAAACCTTCGGATGTCTCCCTTCGGCTAGTAGAAGCCTAGGGGTGCCAATGATGTTTAAATATCCTTCAGTTAGTAGAAACCTCTGAATGTCTCCCTTCGGCTAGTAGAAACCTAGGGACGCCAATGATATGTGTGAATATCCTTTGGTTAGTAGAAACCTCCGAATGTCTCCTTTCGGCTAGTAGAATCCTAGGGGAAAAGAAGCGGTTGTGTGTTGTTCTTAACGTCGGATAGACGAAGGTAGGGTTGTAAGACRTGGAATATGCTTGTTTGAGAATCTAATAATGACTTTTCGATGTTTCAATGATCATATAATATGCTTTGTGAGCTACTTTTCACCTCATAGCGACCTTGAAATTSTGTCTCAAAGGTCACATATGCGATGTTTTGGCTTGAAATGTATGAAATTGGGTTATGAACACCCTTGACTCATGAATTGAACTTGTTTACAGGATGTCAGTTTCCTCAAATGATACATCTAGAGTCGGTTCCATTGTTCTTCATTCCAGTCGTAATAACAAGTGGACTGTCTTGTCAGATACGACAGTTACTAGACGAGGCTCCAGAGTCTAAGTGGCATGCTACTCGTTCTTTGCCTCCTGATTTCACAAGAGTAAGACATTTTTTCTTTGTCTTCTGCTTCGCCTTTTGATTCTTGTTCATTCTTTTTGGCTGACTTGACATTTGAGATGTCATTGTTCAACCAGTCTAAATCGGAGCACATACTCAGGCTCGTGGATTCTTTGAAGTGGAACCTAAGTATTCAACGAGCTCATCAGGTAAACCGTCTTTTGCTTGAATATGCTTTAGGTTCATATCTACTTYCGCGTATCTACTAGCGCTCTTATCTCGAGTTTTGAATTCTTGTAGAGTCAGCCATCTGTGCCTTAGCCTCCTCCATTCATGTTCCAGCCTTAGTTTGGGACTCCATACATGCCTTAGTACATGTCTCAGCCTCAATCTTCATTCTAGTTTCAACCGTTCCCGGGTTTTCAACCTTTCGTTTCTCAGCCCGGACCTTGTACGAGTGGTGCGACGAGTAAGTTGCCTCATGTTCCGGTATGTTACCCTTGGATGCCGCCTGTTCCGACTCTAGGTAGCTATCCTCACATATTTATGAGGACTGCTGACAGTGCCCGTGCTAGTGGTGTTGAGGATGATCATGGGACTAAAGATCTTTAGGACTCTCATTTTTAGCCTTGTATTTACAAAAATACAATGAGTTTGTGTGTGTATGCATGTGTATAATGTATGTATGTATGCATGACTTAGTGACTCAATGACTTTTTTGACTAAAGAAAAAATGGACTTTTTTGTATTGTGAGTCAAACGAAGCTTCATGCTTTTGCGATCATTTTTCACTTGGAAACTCGCTTGGCAATGTGGTAGCCTATGGAAGAATTGAGGAGAGAGAGAGTAAGGGGAGTGCGAGATGCTTTGATACGACGCTTTAAGGAGAATGCATGGAGACTGCTGTGATGTGATATCCTAAGGAAAGGTTAAGGAGAGTCCCTCAAGTTGTGTGAAAGAATAGGCTAAATGTTTGAGAAAAGAAAATGCTAGAATTTGTGACTAAAGGTGAGTGGATGGGGAATTAATGTGGTTGGCTACATGACACTGGTTCAATCTGGAGTCTATGTGAAGTGCTATTCTAGGAATTTGTACTACCAACATTAACGAAGTCAAACTAACTAGAAGAGTGGACTTCAGAATGTAATCTATTATTGAGTCGAACCTCGAGGAGAGGCTTCCTACGTATCCCTTTAGAATTAGACCGCCGTAGTTCTTATTGATGATTTGGAAAAAGCCTCGTGTGAGAGGGCTTTTATGGATGTAATGTGAGGCTATGGTTAAGGGTTYAGAAAGAAAGGGTAAAAAGCTCAAAGTTCCCCAATGTAGCCCCCCATGGTGCGCAGTATGCTTTTTCGATATTTGCATTTGAACATGGATTTTGAATTGAACTTGCATTTGCACTTTGAATTTTGATTTTCATTTTTCTTTTCATTTTTTGCACCTTCTTATTTTTGCATATGTTTTTTCCTACACACCATTTGAATTCCCAAGGGTTAGGTAGATGTGGGTGATGAAAGAAAGCTCGGTTAGTGAATGTGTTTATGGCTCCAATGGTTGCAAAGGATTGAATGAATATAGAGAATGAGAAAGGAATGATTTTTTGTGGGGCTTGAGAAAGATCGCCTCTCTCGGCAATGTCCATTAGTTAATTTGATTCTGAGATCCACTCTTCCAWTTAGTTTTGTTTCATTGAAGTTAGTAGTACAAACTATATGGAGGCTAGAAAAAGAATGAAAAAAATGAATTCATTACACGAAGGCTAAATGTAGAAATAAATCCTAATCCTAATGATATAGACTCGAAAAAGAAAAAAGACATAACAAACGGTCTAGATCATTATAAGCTTTATTTTATTATTATTGTCGAATATTTGTTAGGATATTATTTAGTTTGTTAGTTAACTTGACTATCATTCCAGATTCGGTTAGGGTCAAGTCAGTTAGGGTATTAGTTGGTCCGTGTGTCAATTAGTCGGTTAGGATTAGTTATAATTAGATATTGTTCGGATATTTTAGGATATGATTAGTTAGGATCATTTCTAGATAAGATTTATATCTTTCCTAAAATATCTTAGTTAGTTTAGATATTATTTAGTTAGACATAATTAGGATATTATTAGGATATAATCAGTTGGATATTTTCTAGATAAGATTTATATAACTTTCTAAAAATTCCTTAGTTAGTTTTTAGATGTTATTCTGTGTTATAAATAGGGTTTGAATATTATCAATGTAATAGATCAATTTATTCTTTCATTAGATATTTCTCTCTTATTTTATTTAAGAAAACCCTTGTGAATTGTATGATTTTTTTTTCTGTGAGTTCACTTGATTAACTACATTGGTGTTGTGTGCTCTTTGTGAGTTAATATCCTTTAATTCTTGTGAATTATTTCTGTAGAAATTTTATTGTTTTCCAAATTCCACTTGATTTCCTATTTCACTCGTGGTTTTTAAGACTTGTCTTGAAATCCACATCAGCTGTAATCTCSAAGGTCTTACGAGGACATGGGTTCGGGGATATGGTACGAAAAGAATCTCCAAATTAATGGCCCCACTGTTTGATCAAGTAACGAGTTTGTGGGTTCGGGGACATGGTATGGAGGGAATCTTTGACCCAATCCGCCCGCATGCAGCAYCCTCTACTCGGTTTCATTGTAATTCCATTCGATCAAATCCATTGAATACACAATAACTTAACAATTTTATCCTTAGGAAGTAATCAATCCTTAGAAATGTATTAAAAGACTGAGTTTCTATTATGCAAATATCACTACCTAGCCTAATTGTGGTGATCACTTCTAATTAATCAAATTAATAAGGTGCTTAAAATCCGTTTGTCTATGATTAATTTGAATTTAATGTGATTAAATAATTTCCGGTCTTGTTTAAGCAATCAAAAGGTCTCTTGCACAAACAGTGCAAAAATACACATGAGATTAGTATGCAATAATAGAAAACTCAAATATATGAATCACACTTACCATGCTTCACTATCTGTCACAAAAGAAAACAAAGATTGGTGTATCAAAACTTCGCTTCCAATCGAATCTCTTATCACAACAAAAGAGATTGTTAGCGTTGACAATTATGATTAAAAAAATTGCGATAAAGTGAAAACGATTAAAAACTTACGAATTTACATGATTGAAATTCAAAAGAAAAAGTATTTTATTAATAAAAATTATTAATAAAAGGAAAAGAGAGAGTTTGATTGAATAGCCTCAGAATTTGTACCTAAATTCGCAAAGAAATGACTTTGAAAGTTGCGACGGATTCGAGAATATTGGATGTTATAAGTGATTTGGGTTCCTGTGGTTGATTTATGTGTGAGAGAAGATTTTGAGAGCTTTGAATTGCAGTTCATATAATGATTTTCGTTGATGTTCGATTAAACACGGAGAGCATGTATTTATAGGCATTTTTGAGAAAACGATAGATAAAATACGAAATCAAGCATACGAATAACAACCGTACATACGGTCTGAGGGTCGTATATATGGTTGTAAGGATCGCATATATGGTCACTTGGACCGTATATACGGTAACTTGGACAGTATATATACAGTTGTGGCTGATGTGGCAAGCCACGTCAGCGATCCGTGCTTAATTTCTTATTTATCTATCTTTTCGTTCGGGAATTAATATCCGTGTTTTCGCATCTAATCTACTATCCAATTAACCTTTATCCGCTTTTGGATAAACTAAATGAACAAGATTAATCTTCTAGAGTATTCCACATCATTCCCCAATTATCTGAATTTATCTATGAATTTCTGAATTCATTTATTTTCAAAAATCATTTTTAAAAACTTGTAATAATCATTGAAAATTAAAGAAAAATCAGAAAAATATTCTAAAAAATCCTAAAAACAAAGAAAAAAAATCCTAAAATAGAAAATAAAAAAATAAAAATAAATACTTTCCGCCTTTCATTATGCTCTGGGCGTATGATTTGAAACTCACCTTTAATTCGACTTGTGTAAATGGATATGCAGGTTCTAGAGCACTCAAGAGGGGGGGGGGGGGGGTGAGTTGAGTGATGGTATCCAAAATATATACACATATTTTATCCAACTGCTCAGAGTATTTTATAAAACAGATCTTTTAAAGAAATATTTTACGAAAATTGCTTCAAAACAAGCAGCTAAGATATCCCATGTGGTGAACCTGGTTCCTCAAACTTGGCTCCCTTACTTTGAGTATGTTATGAATTTTGTTCGAAGCTTTGTACCAGAATTCACAAGATAACTCATTACACTTATAAGCTCTTATAATACCTAAACATACAAATCATACTACAGAGCACATTACATGAAAATCCTAGAAAAACTATACAGTAGAAGTCTTCTTTTCATGTAATCTTCAAGACATGAAACTTCCTTGAATACTTCAATCATGGGCAATGCATCTTTCTTCAAATATCTTTAAAAGGCCACCATGCTCCAAGTCTTGGAATAAAACTTAGTTACTGCACATATAACAAAGTTAATGCACAATAACAAGTATAGGACGTCTTCAGCATAGCAGTCAAGGAAACAATTCCTACTGGTTCCTCACAGTACATGGAACTATACATATCTAACTGTTCCCTGCATATAGATAAGTTTGTTCAATAGATAACACATATGAGTAATAAATTGTCAAAGGAAACATTATTCTAATTACAGCTGGTTCCCCACTAACTATATTCACATTTCAATGTCATGTTTCCTATTCAGTGTTTTTATATGTCATCATTCAAAACCTAAGGGACTGTTCTATCCTTTGGTCTAGGTTCGAGATGCCTAACTTGGTTCCTTTGGAACTGATTTAGTTCATCTTGCATTGCTAGAACCCAATTAGAATCATTTAAAGCCATTTTATAGTCAATTTGTTCTATGTTAGACAAGAAAGAATAGAAAGCACAATAGTTTTGATAAACACTTCTTCTCGTTTGAATCCCCCTTATTAATATTGCTTATGATCAGATCTGGGGGATTAGAAGATTGATACATGTAATTCTTGAAGGTAAAATCATTTTATGCTTCCTTATTTTGTTGGGAACTAGTGTCATCATGAATCTCTTCCTTTGTGAGGAACTAGAAGGATTCATGTTCACACAGTTTCCCGTAACATCTCTTACCTCTATTTCAGGGGATGTTGTTTTATCATTTTTTAGCTCATTTGTTCCCTTTGAACTTCTTACCTGTCTTGCACCAAAGGAACCATCAAGTCTTGGTTCCCCTTCTAAATTCTCCTTATTCTCATCTTCTCTTCTTCCAGGTCCTCCACCATCTTTGTTTGGTTGATCAGTAGGTGAACCTAAGTTTGCTTGTAAATCTTTTMGAGAACTAACATCATGGTTCCCCGTAAACTCCATTAGTCCAATTACTTTATTAGGTTGTACCTGTGCAATCRCATAAGATATGTTAAATTCATCAAAGACAACATGGACACTCTCCTCAACGCATAAAGTCTTCTTATTGAGAACTCTATATGCTTTGCTTTGAGCAGATTATCCAAGGAAGATTCCCTCATCACTCCTAGGTCGAATTTATTGAAGCGGCTTTCTTACTTATTGTTATGTTACAAAGCATTTGCATCCAGACACGAAAGTATGCTGAAGGTTATTGATACTCAAGGGGGGGGGGGGGTGGTGAATTGAGTATAATTATCTATTGCCAATTTTTTTTTTTCGGATTAGTTATGAGGGAACTAGATGGGTCTGGTTCCTGTAAGCAGCAGAAATTATAGTTAAGCCAATAAAGAACTCCAAAATTAAACGAGTTCCACCCAACTCTAGGCTACGTCCTTCCTACACATGTTCTTTATTGAATCTACTCCAGAAAAAAACAACACTCAATCTGCTGTTTTCCCTACTCCGCGAACAGCACATCCCACACTGAGAACTAGACATGAATGTGCACTCGGATCACACCGTAAGTCAAGTTTATGTTTGAAAATCACAAATCACTTACCAAGCCCAATCACCCTCGTGCTTCGATGCTTTACAATAACAACTGTTTTCTCTCTTCTAGATTTACTTCTTACAAGCCATGAAGATAAAGAAATATTGAAGCTCGACTAATCCCTGTGTTTTTGGATCCACCAGAATAAGTATACTTCATCTTTATATTCGCTCTTACCTTCCATCAATAAATAGACAAAAGGTCTTTAATCCGTATCGATACGTAGTAAGACATTCGGATTCCATAAACCGGCAAGATAGTGGAAACAAAGTAGGGATATATTATTCAAGAAAAAAGATATAGATAGCCAGTATATTCAAATGTTATTCTTACAAATAACCCTAGTTTTCCTTAAATATCCATATAACTGGCCACCGATCAAAATGCGCCAAAGAATCGTAGATTCTATATGAGAACCTAAGTAAATTATCTTCGTATCGATTTTTAAATACATTAAAGAGAAAAAAAATCGAGGACAAATATTAATATCCTCCTCAGGTAAGCCCAAACATTCAGTACTCACTTTTCTCTTATATATTATCCAAGTGCATGCAAACTTCTTTTCAAAATATCCCTAATTATAGAAAATATTTTAGAAACACATTCTTATAATCAATAACCGTCAGCCATAATAATCAGCGTCAGGGTGACACACGCTGGATGTTCTCCCCAGCCTTGTGTTCGCCTAAGTTGGAGAAAAATATGATTATGAAATGTACTGTAATCCAAACTATTAGATCTAGTGTACCAGAAACTTTCATAGCCCCTAAATACTAGAGACACTTAATAAGAGGGTAACTACATTTAAACTCTCGAAGGTATCATATAGCAGATTAGATCGAACAAAAAGCTACAGGAGCAATGAATAACCGATGAGATATACAGCGATGAGATTTAAAAGCGTATTAAAAGCATTATCATGCGATCTTCTGTAGTCTTACAAAGACTTTAGATTGCGTTCCTTTAAATACTATCAATAATGAACACACTATCTTTTGCTTCGAAATGTGCGTTCGAAGAGACTTCATACTTCAAGTCTTGGAATTGTGCGTGAGCGTGCCAAAGTGTAACATGGTTAAATGCAATAAAAAAAGTAATGACTGATTGCATTCAAAGGAACATAACGAGATCAAGGAAACGAAGCTCGTACATGGATATCGTGGTAACCAGGTGATTGAGCTTTGATAGTGTAATATACAGACGTAAGGAAAAGTAAGAAGCAACCGATGTAGACAAAAACATAGTTAATTTCAGAAGATAAACATAACGACAATTAAAATATATAGCTTGATATTATAGTGAAACGAAGTATCCATAAGATTTCAGCTGAATTCGCAAACAGAGAAAACCGAGCCAGAAAATATAAGAATATCAATTTCAGATTAAGCATCCTGTTTCAGTGCATAATGGAGTTATAATCGATCCGATTCAAAAGGGCCATAAGGGGAAAGAGCTAAACAAACAAATATAACCCGCTTTTGATGAATTGGACAGAAACTAACGAAGTCCCTTCAACCAAACAAGTTAGAAATAGGTAAAACCTTCAATTTGGGTACTCAAAAAAATTGAGCCACAGGACCAGCAGACTCAAAAGACACAAAGAACAAGTTAGCTATTCTAACTGGTTCCTAAGAAAAAGAGAGGACATGACCTCAATCTAAATTAATGACATCAAGTGTAAAAAGTTAGCTGTTCTAACTGAGTATCCAATGAAAAACGGAAACTAACTAGTAATTCTAGCTGTGAAACTTCGACACTTTTTCCCCTATTTGAAATCATAAAAAATCTCAATAAAGATAGCGACAAATTGTTAAATGGTTGCTCATGCAATACAGTGGCATCAGGACCACCATTCATGTGTTCAGTGCATCATGACTGCAAAAAATAATTAGTCAACAGAAATCAGATCACATAGCAAAAAAATATATAGTTCATACAAGACCAGCAAAGAAGTTAATCCAAAAGACCCTATACCACATAGAAG
>SNQN01009458.1:5682-17009 GCA_008642245.1 Bassia scoparia
TCATTGGAACTAGGAGCGCATTTATTACCAAACAACTTGTCATCATCATGATCATCAGCAAACTCGCACTTACGGATCTTTCTCTCATCATTGTTCCCCGACCCTCTTGTTCTCTCTTTTAATGTTTATTTTTTACTTGACGACAGTTGTGACTTAATGTACTTCTTACGACAAATAGTTACACACAATTCCTTATGTGATGAATTGATGACTCATAACTACTTTACAACAAGCCCTTGATAAGTCGATTAAATACAATTTTACATGTTATATTTAATTAATATATGTTAAATTTCTTCATATTATATTCTTTTGAGCTTATTTGCTATATATTTCGATATTACTCGTCTGGGTATTTTGTGTTATTTTTGTAGGATATGGATTTTTTACAGAGGATAACGACAACATCATATGAAGTCCATTAGCATTGGTGAGGACCGTGACACAGCTTATTGGGGTGAATTGAGTTAAAATTGAAGAAACGCCATTGCCTGCAAAAGTTCAGCTTGACCACTCTCACTATTTTGCTCATACTTGAATATACTATCGATTGAAGTGATTCAAGTTGCGATGGAAACTAGATTCAAAATCTCGCAACGAGTAGGTCAGATGTCTCGTTTGATGTCTGAAACTCAAGATACATCCCTTGAAATGGACCCATTGCTCCAGGAGCAAAACCAGCGCCTATGGTATTTAGTGACTTTGTTGCTGCCACTCTGTTTTGTCTATGGATTCCCACAACACAATGGCCGAGCAAGTGTGTTTTCATGAGTTTATAAGATAATAGTCCACATTATTAGGAGCCATATGTTTTGTTTTGATATTTAAGTGAATTCTTTTAGTTTTTGAAAAGGAGGTGGCACACAAAAGAGGGCGACAGCAGGCAATTCGACAATTCAGACCAAAAAAAACTCCATGTCTCATTTTCTGTAACTTCATTCTTTACTTTTACTTTCTATACTTTGGTATTAATCTATTATCATTTGACTTATGTTTGTTATTGTTTTAATTTTTTTCTTTATTCTATGTGAGTAGTGAATTATCTATATTTAGGTTGAAACCCTAATACGAATTTATGTTATGATTTGATCCCAAATCTCCTAAATGATTTTTATGTTCATCTTTCGTTAGGTTGATATGTTATAATATTGATAGAAATATGATCATGAAGTGATAGGTTCGCGACGCAAGTTGCCTTAAATCGATTTAGAACCTACTACAAAGTAGGAAAAATCATCACGAAAGTAGTTGATCTGGACTATGCAGGTCATGGATGCTATTCTTAGTCTCTATATGTTATGACTCCATGGATAAAAATAACGTCGATTACATAGTTAGGGTATGAGTCATTGAATATGTTGAATCGAAAGAAATCTTTGGTATTAGATGGGCGCATCTATCTCAGTTTGAATTATTTTTGCTGATTAATTTAGGTGTAAATATTAAGATACGGTATATATAGCGGTGGATACTTTAGTCATAAAAGTCTTTAGCTTTTACTATATTGTTTCAAACTCTTTAGTATTTATCCTGGAATCTATAGTCGTTAAACTCCTCGTTACTCAATAAACTTTTATTCGACACTCCTTTTATAATACCTTGTTCGGGGGGGTCGGGACTCGCTGAATTTGTCGCTCGATGGACTAATGTATACGCTCTAGTATGACACTGTGCACTATCAATGCCATGTTTAGTGATCGTCTGCCATGTTAGTTAGGGCTTGGGTCTTTAATTCGAACTATGACTTCTTAAATGTGTGTTTGCTGCCGGACCGATGCTGGCCTTTCGAGCCCTTCACGCTGAAACTAGCCTTCCTCAGACACGCATAAGACTCTCGCACTCTCCTGTATTAAGTCAGTATGTTCTATTAAATTTAACTCTACTCATTTATTAATTTATAATGTGAATATGAATGAATATCTACTGTAATTGTAATTGATTGGAGTACTCCGTATAATAAATCAGTGGTGAAAACTCAAATAATAGGAATTATCAAAAACAAGTTTCAATGCTTTGTTGTTTTAGGGATTAAAACTTTGAATTTGATGGAACTTGCTTAATACCAGTATGGCAGTATTCTAATGTGTTTTGTATTAGAGGTGGTTTTGTTTGGTACTAATGTAGTTTTTTAATTAGTTTTTGTTGCTGTTACCTGTAATATTACAACATTATCCCACAATTTAACTTCCTCTTCACCATTAATGCATTTAGGAATAGCAATTATAGTTGGCCTCCCAATTTTTTTAGATTCGAACTGCTTATCGTTTTGGAGTTGATTTTGATTGTAAGGTTATTAAAAATCTAAATTAATAGGACAAAATAAGATTAGGATAGAAATTAATCATACCAATCTTAATTATTCTGAATGATAGGTTAACGCGTCTGTTAGATTGATCTGATCAATTGTATAAAATTGAAGGGAACTCGTRGAGAAATGGATTGATAATYCAATGACATTTTGGTAAATAAATGGAAAACAAGAAAAAAATAAATGGCAATGTTGTAAATAAAATATTTTATTTATTTACTAAAATGYCATTGGATTGATAATTTTTGTCAATYCATTGAATTGACTAGRCATCCCTTAATGAGGAAAATTCTATATTGGATAGCGGACAACAAAGAATAAAAAAATAGAATACATATCTCATAACTCGTCTCTTGAATAGGCGTAATACATCTAATTAATAAAATCTTTATACTAGTTTCAAAACCAGATTTGTAGCGGCATTGAACAACTACATTGACCACTCAAACAACTGAAACCATATAACTCAGCTCGCTTCAGATATTATAATTAATCTTGATGAATAATAATTGTTACCGCAGAGTATTAATACATGTTCATGTACCTTGACTCCGACTGCAAGTCTGCAATACAGGTTCGATTACAATAGTCATATACTAATACTAATAAATCTTTATGAGTGGTAACTGGTAGCGAATAATTTATTACTGTAGATTATTGATGACCAGCCATTAGGTTATCAATCAATCAAAGCCTTAATCTCATAAGTGTATAAGTGGGGTCGGTTAACATGAACCAAACATCATGAATTTTTCTCTTTATTTCGAGAGATCACTCACATGAATTTTCCTCTTTCACTCCCGACGATCGAGAGTCTCATCCGCTTGTAAATCCCACTGTTTCAAATCCTTTTTAACTCTCTCCCACCAAGTCATTTTCGGTCTCTATCTACCTTGTTTAAAATTTCCCGGCCTGATCCCACTTTTYCACTCTCCGCACCGGTGCCTCCTGAGGTCTCCGTCTTACACTCTTAAATGCCCAAACCAACGCAAACAGTTTTCCCTTAACTTACTTGCAATATCTACAACACTAACTTTTTCACGTATAACTTCATTTTTTATTCTATCCCGTTGAGCATTCCCACACATCCATCTCAACATTTGCATCTCGGTGACCCCTAAATCACTAATAGACTTGAAGTAATCTCCTAAATTTAGAATTGGACCATTTCTATACCCCAAATACATTAGCAAATTCAACCGAAATTTAGAACTGACAATATCCCAGATTGAATTTTATATAATACAAGGTAAGAAATGCACGCACATGCGTGCATAGTTTTAGGTCAATTATTTTTTTTATATAATTTTTTATTTATTATTTCATTTTTTTGTAAAGATTTCTACTTTATGTTTTGTTTGAATGAAATAAATAGGTTTTTTCTTTTGCTTTTTAAAATTATTCGCATACCAGGTGAGGGGTTCAAAGATCATTCTCAACTCAGCCGATTACGACTCTCGACACCCAGTCAAGCCTTGGGTGGAGTAGGGCAGCGACACTGGTTATAACTTACACCATGGGATCAGTTGCATGGCTTTCTCCTGAGACATTTAGGCAGGAGTCACAAGCCTCGCCTCGCAAGTCTTCGTGAGGGATCTCAAAATATAAACCTTGACTTCCGTCCAGAGAGGTGACTCGCCTTGTTGGGTTTGTCGAAGACAGTCACCTTGCCTTTAGCATGCTCGATACTTGCTGTAGAGATAAACACGCTATCATCTCTATGGTTAGTATTCTGGGGAGTACGCTTTTCGACTCAAGCTATGTTTCACTCGTCCAGAGCTCAGACATGTGCAAAAGACCGTCATTGACCCTTGACCGTGCCGCAACCAGCACGTAATCTCACTTAAGCACAGCATACACTCTTTCTAGAGAGAAGTTGCATATAACAAACACTTTCACGAATGGTTGGAAAGTAAAGTGTGTGGGAAGTTGACTTTGTAGTAGTAGCCATCTGCCAACACCGGATGCCTACTGATAGAGTAGCACGTAAGCTAGCTGCGGTTTCCCATAAATTTGTTTAAAAGGAGGACGAACGCCATAGTCCATGACCTCGCAGGTATACAGGGGTGGTAAGCCATCAGGACAGTCTAATAGATAGAGACTCTCCAACTCTCCAAGTACCCTCTGCGCACATGACCCATGAACCATGCGTTGACTGTAGCGAATGATGGGTTCTCAAAAAAGCACACTAGGAAACTCCATGGTCCGAAGAGTGGTAGCCAACACGTAGTGCGCCTCAGTTATTCTCATGACACTGCAATGGCAGAAATATTAGCACTCTCTTTTGTAGACGATCAATTGAGAATCGTGGAAGAGGTGAGAGCCTCTTTGTTTGTCTGTGTCTTTCATTGTGTGAGTACAATATAACGAAAGAGCCCTGCCCCAAACAGTAGTATTCTGATGGCTCAGGCTAACTGAGATGGAACTCTGTGCTTCACCCACTTCTGACCTTCCGAAGAACGTTCCTGTAACACTGTACTGCTTCACTTTTCGGATCCAACCCTACTATGTAGGGCACCAGATTGTCGCTCCTGGAAACAGATATTCAGTTTCATCAAGCCTAGCATAGAAGGCGCCACATGTGCGAGTGGACCGCCGCCATATCTAGAGATCTGGGAGAGCATCACTTTTAAGTGCCTCTCCGCACGACAGGGGTTAGGCGTGAAGAAACATCCGGGACAGCAAGCCGACAACTCTGCGGTAAGTTGTGCACCCATCATTACCATAGCCTCCTGATGGATGGCATTCCAGACCTCGAGTGATCGTGAGGAATTGTTTCAACAACTTGAAGAGGAAGTACAGTGAGTGCTGTCACCTGTGAGGGGCTCCTTCTTCTTAGGCAAGTATACCCATTTTGCTTATCATACCCTCCAGATTGGGGTTGAGTGGGGGACTCTGAGGACAAGTGCGTATTACGACGCCAGAGTGGTGCAGGCACTTCTTCTCCTGCAGCCGCAGCAAGCGCTGAATCAGCTCGGGCATGGCGTTAGAGCCGGATTCGTACTTGGTGTGAAACACGTGTTCACTACCTATGTTTCAACAGCATAGAGGCTGGTGTGTGTCTCACCTCAAGATATGAGTTTGCTTGATGGGGCCTGTTTCGTTCCTCTGGCCATATTGGCACGAGCACGAGTGTGTAGTAATTAGACTGCTGCTAAGGCAAGCACACGCGATCTTTCGGAGACCACAATATCAACTATACGAGTTGTTCTCTTCACCTCTGAGATATGTGTCGTCAAGTCGCGTGGACTCTGACGGTTCCTGAAATGGTTACCCAACCTCAGCACCCTTAACAGGTTCGCTTGCATGGCCGCTCTAATCAGGCTACCATCTTTTCAACGCAATGCCTCTGCTCACAAATGTGCTCTGTCGCCCAAGTAAACGGCCGTCTGACATCTCCCTCATATGCACCCTTACGTGGACATTGGACGCGACATATACACCAACGCATGCTTAAAAAGCGAAGCAAGTCTCTTTCAACCAATACACCTTCTTTTCGGTAAGTGTGGGCTTCACAGCCGCGTAAAAACAAGAACAAATAATATTTCAAGTAAGTGAGACACAGGATTTACTCGATGATTAGCGCATGGGAGGGGTTGACTCGCTTGGCTCCGATCTATTCCTGTATTTGTCGAGATCGGACCAAGAAGTTATGTAGAGCTCTCTCGATAAACGCTCTGGATTACTGTCGCACAATGCCTCACGCAAAACTGTTGAGCATATCAGTAAGCAATAATCGGTAGACACAAATCGTAGAGAGTGAGCAAGAGTAGAGAGCGCGGTAGCGAAATCACAATATAGTGAATTTTCTCTCTCAATACCAAACCAGCCTCTATATAGGTGGCGCTGTACAAAAGTGGTTTGTCTAGTGAGAGCGCCCTGACTCCTAACATCCGAGCAGTCCATCCACGGCAATCAACCCGGTCATTCACCGGTCATAGCATCGATTTCTCAGGCCATCGGGCTTACGTCATTTCTTTCTCCAAGCCAATCGACCACTGAACGTGCCCTAAAACTCGGAGTCACAAATGCTTGCTCGGTGTCGGTCGCACCAAGTACCTTGACTCAATTTGGACGCGGCAACACATTTGATGTTGGCACAATTGAACTCGACACAATGTAACTATTGGATTGCCACTCAAGTGCGATCATGAGCCTATGGGTGGACGTGGGCATCACTCCTTCATGAAATGGTGGCTCACGTAGCATGAAATAAGCCGAGTAGACGTGACTTGTCGTGTACCGACCACTTCTAAATCACGCCGAGCGCTGTACACCATGTTTAAGCTCTATCCTCGATATTACCGAGGATTATCAAGCTGACTCCCACGAGTTGCTACATCTTCAATCCAAGTACCTGTGTGCGACGAGTCATAACTTACTCGAAGATTGTATTGAGTTTGACGGGGAGCTCAGGGGCCAGATATTAACGCACTAAACAATGTGGAGTGTAGCTACGTCAAGACCTTAAGTACATTCAATCATGGGAGCTTCCTCATATTACACGAAGAGTGAAATTACCAAGTCAAGCCACATCCGTGTCTCTGAGGCAACAGATATCACCAAGGGCTAACACGTAGTCAATCTACGATTGGCACTGTTCCCATCTTACGTCATTTCAGACCCCTCACATCAGTCATGTCGTCTCTCTGTAGACATTACATTACACAAACAAGTGCGTAGAGTTCTACCTCGATCTACACAGGCTCTGCTTTGTACTGGTCTCTACCGACTCTAATCTAGATGCTGCTACCAGTCATTATTGACTTGAAGCCACACTATCGCGAGGGGGGATATCAATTAGATTACTCTCCTTGTCTCGCACTTTCAGGTTGTAAACAGAAGTGCATCGGTCTGCTCGGACCAGTTACCGAGAGCCTTATGTTTCAGTCCAGAGCCTACGAAGTCCAGAGGTCTGTTCAGTCCAGGCCTTCAGTCAGAGGTCATAACTCGAGAGCTTTTCTGGTTCACAACCTCTCGACGTTCTACTTCAGTTCCTGTGATTTCCACGTCAGGCGTGACTCAGGAGAGCCTAATCACCCCTTGTATTCCCACTTCACATCTCTCGTTACACTTGTAACAAACAGAGCACATGCAGGGATACAAACAGTTATTAATAGATGTCCTAGGTTTCGATTGCCCTCCAGATCGATGAGTGGACCAAACAACGCACAAAACTTACTCGTTTGAGGAAATAAAAATCTGATTAATAGGATAATAATAGATTATTTTTGTAGAGAGAATGTTATCTAAGCTCCTACTCGTACTAGATATTCGATACAGCCTGACCCTGTGTAATTGTGTATATAAGAAGCATCTGCCGACTGCCGAGTACATCGAACCACTTTGAAAAACACAAGACACAAAGCGTTTCGTTCGAGGGTTGGTTCGTGCGAGTTGTTTGAAAGGAAACCGATCCAATTCTAATTCATCTGTTCTTTCCCTAATTTAAATCCATCCAGGTTTGTCATCTTATTCTTCTCGCGTTTTGGTTTTCTGAGATTAATCAACTTAAATTCGTTTTCATGTTGTTCCTTGATGCTAGAATTGCGATTTAATTTATTTGTATTTTATTTCTAGTCTATTTTGAAACTTTGTTTGCTACTGTTCGTTATCCGGGAAGCGCTCTCGAGAGACTAGTTCTAAAGGATCTTTATTCCAGAAACTAACTGTGCAAATTAGGGCTATCCGAGTATTCATGAACAAATAAGCGCGGTTCGCGAGCCAGGACCTTCACTGGTACGCTCGAAAATACTCTAATTGTCAAGATGCAATTATTCTGTAGAGAATCAATGCAGTCGTGTAACCTAGTTGGTCAACGAATTTACCTCCTGCATAACTTCCAGAGATGCCCTCACCCTCTAATTGTTGCGTGTTTCAAGAATAGAGATTGTCCGTTTATTATGTGGCCTACACAATACGGCTCTCAAGCCAGCTCTACAAAACTAGTGGGGACTCGGGAAATTGCCTGCGATATTGAATGAATATCTACTGTCACGATTAGTAATTGTCGTTGGCACGTACTCCGTTATCATAAACTCAGTAAATCGGAGTGAAAACTCAATGTGATAATCAGGTACAAATTATCACTGAAGTAAACATAGCTCGGTTCAAGGATGCCTTTGCTTGCGTGTTGTAGGTGAGTTAAACAGTACTTTTGATTTGATTGGAAACTTTGCTTAAGATTAACCAGTATGGCGGCAGTATTCTAATGTGTTTTGTATTTTACGTGGTTATTGTTTGGTACTAATGAGCCTAGGTCTTATAGGTCTCGCTGAGTTGCCCCTTGCCTAACAATATACCTTTACAACGCACTTATCCCACAATTGCATCTCCTGTCCTCGGTCGCACGTCAACCTCTTAGATACCGGCATTTAGGATAAGGCGAATGCAATTATAGTTGGCCTCGCGCCGCTCCGAAAATTTTTCTCAAGTATTTCGCAAACTGCCTTCTCCAACCGTTTTGGAGGGATTGTTCTTGCATTGTCACAAGCGAGTTTAATCTACAAAATTGCTAAATTAATCGCATGCGCACACAGAAATAAGAATAGGATCGAAATATCATACCAATCTTAATTATTCTGAATGTAGGTTTAACCGCGGGGTCGGATGTCAGATTGATTGGTGTCCACCTCTGTTTGATTAGGACCGTTAGCCCTCCCTACAGCATTGCCATAGGGGAACTCGTAGAGAAAGTGTGCGGCGAAGAGAGTACTAATGCGGGCTCGCTTTGCAAATGTACATTCTCGTGCGTAGGATAACGGGAAAATAGAAGCTTGTGTTATCAACCCCTCAGAAATAAAAATAAATGGGCAATGTAGCGTGAACTCGCACACAATTATTTACTGTATTTGTGCACGTCTGGATTCATTCACTTCGGAGAAAGCAATAAGTCTCCCGCATGGGAGATTGCAAGATCGAGATTGCTTTTTGGTAGTAGGATCAATCCAGGTTGCATTGGACTAAGACATCCCTCTTAATTGAGGAATCTATATTGGATAGCGGACAACAAAAGAATAAAAAAATAGAATACATATCTCATAACTCGTCCTTGAATAGGCGCTAATACAATCTAAATTATAAAAATCTTTCTATGACTGGGGGATTTCAAAACCAAGAATGTATCTGACGAAGCGGCATTGGAACGGAAACTATACGGTTAGATCCTAATTTCACCAGGACAATGCTGACAACACTAATAACTCAAGCTCGCTTCAGATATTATAATTAATCTTGGATGAATATGTTAATCTGCTTGGACCAAGTCCGACTACCGCAGACGTTATTCGATCCATGTCTTGGGCAATGTTGGGGGTGAGTGTGCCTATCCCTCACAACCAACCCCCTCCTCCTTTAAAGGTACAGTGACTGCTTCATGGGGAGCTGCCCATGGGAGACCGTAAGTACTCTGCCGACTGAGCACTAGCAAGTCTAGACCAAATACAGGTTCGCATTAGAATAAGTCATAAGATGGATTCTAAAATTTAAATGAAATTGCTATCTGTATTTCTGACCGTGATGTAGAACATTATTGGGATGAACCAGCCACTAGGTTATCAATCACAAAAATGTCCTGTAGTCACATAGAAGTGTATAATGTGGGGTCAAGGCGCATACAAATTTGGCTTTTTGGAAGTAACATGAATTCTAATCAACAGTACCTAGTAGATAGTTAATTCGAGAAGATAACAAATTTACACATGATGTATTTTTCCATCTTTCCACTCCGAAAAAATGAACTCGACTCGATGAGCAGAGTCTTCATCCGCTTCGCTTTAATGATGACACCCTTTATTTTCTGACTCGCTTGCAAAATCACTTTTTCACAATTCTCATCCCACAGTCCATTTCGGGGGGTCCCTCTGTTATCTATTCTTCCGTGGTAGAAAAATTGTCGCCCCTGATGCACAAACTTTCCACTCTCCGGCACACGGTGACACAGTCCCGTGTGAGGTTTCTTCTGAGTAGTTTGAGCATCTCTCTAAATGCCTCAAACCAACGCAAACAGCTCGGATACCACCATTACTTATCAAGTACTTGCAATATCCGTGTAATAACACATCGGGAGCACACACATTTCTTTCGAGATACCACTCTTTCATTTTTTTGACTCGTAGAAATGTTGCCATCATTCCCCACACGGTGTGGGCCTTCCCGTTTTTCCTCAAGTACACATAGATGTCGCCTCGGAAGTCGTGTGAGAATTTATCTTCGGAGAGAGTTTGCTAAATAATCCTTAAACCTCCACGAGTGTGTAATGTAGAACGTATTGAAAAGTACGATATAAGAAAACTAAATCGGAGAGAATTGGGAAACACTCATTCTGAATCATTTTTTTTCCGGAAATCTACACAATACATTAGCAAATCTCAAGGGGGTCCCGTTTTTCCCGTAAAAATGCTACGAAACACGTGAGATAATATTTGAGAAGATATTCGCTGGACAGTAATAAAAATCCTCACGATCGTGAAAATTGATTATATATATTACAGCAAAGGTAAGAAATTGCCCGCAGAACAAAGTGCCTGTTGCATCAGTGTGTTAAGAGGCTCAAACACTCTTTTATGTTACGTAATTATTTTAATATAATTTTTTTATTTTATTATCTCGATGTCAATTCTGCTATTTTTTTGTCCAAAGGTTGGGTAGCTTTCATGTTGTTTTGTTTGATATGTAAAATCACAAATTGGTTCTCTTTTCTTGTAATGCATATTATATTTAATAAGTTACCTTCGAAATTTTACATGAACACGTAAGGAATGAAAGGTAAGACTCCTTTAAATATTATTTCCTGTTTGTTTCTAATTATACATCTATGGCGGAGATAAAGTAATTATTATTCATGTACGTTTATATGTATTTGAGTATTATATCATATAATATTTTTTATAAAAAAATAAGATTTATATTTTCTTAAATAAGATTTGATATTTTTTGGTTTTTTAGAATCAAAGTTTTTTAGGAGTTTATCTCAAGTCAATTTTGGTTAATTTTCACTTATTCGGTGGTTTTTGTTTGA